>CM062297.1:37693138-37850078 GCA_031216915.1 Pictodentalium vernedei
AAAAGACTGGTGTGTTGATATTGGACTAAGCCGCTGTTTATTTACAATATTCCTTTGAGATATAGCGGCCAAGCCGAAAAATTTAACAATAATAATAAATGAATGTACATGAAAAAATGACGAGGACAAAACACTTAGTAAAATATATAGTACAGAATTAGGGACATGGGCGGAACATAGGTTGAAATAAATTTGGTGTCGGCGACAACTTAACAAGTGGCAGTCAAGAACAAAGAGTGAATTATTTGTGATTCGGCTCCGCCGTGGTTGACCGTTGACAAATAAGGTCCCTAGAATATAGTGGAGGAACTGACTACTAGAATAATTTAATTGGCTGTTAATCCCTAAAACACAGAAATTTAATCTCCCACTTACAAGTGTCAATGTGCGCCGCCCTGGGCATTGTTTAACTTATTAAGGGGATTTCCCAATTAAAAATCATGGCAATACAAAATTGTAATTGATATGTGTGAAACCAAAGACCTGAAATTTACTTGTATTGTGCTGCCTGCCATTAAAATGAACTATCTTGGAGAAACAACTTGATTGATTTACAATAGAAAAGATTGAAATGTTAGGTAATAAATACAGCAACTTCCTTGTGATTTTGCTGCCCATTTACTTAACTTCACTCTTTTTATCAGAATGGATTAAATCCAAGGTTGTAAACGAGCTCTTGTGGGTACATGTACTTGCGGGACACGCACATCACTACAGCGGGCCTCCCCGGCCGGGTGGGATTTGCAATGTTTAATCGTGATATTAATTAACTCAAATTAACCTAAATATGGTCGAAACCAGCGAAGGGCATAACAGAAACACCCTCGGGTGTGGTTAGCGTCTAAACAATCCTGTTACCCTCCCGCTACAACTCACTATCACCTATGAAGGTGATATAACAGGCTGATCAACAGCTTAACTGTGAACACCAATTAAAACATATGTGCTACTTTTATCTTTTATTCTAAGAAAACTAATTCTACCTTCTTCTTTTAAGCAGGTACACAGAAGATGCTTTTTGACCAGCACCCCAATAACCGCTACGGACAGTCCAACCATTACAGAAACGGTAACCCCCATGGTTCCTGTACATCCTCCGCTCCATCCCTAAAAGTGGTCGACCACTTTAAGGGAGGCGAGCGTTGGTCCTGCGTCCTGCCTCGGCCCCTTTTGTAAGCGCATTGCACATCTTTTTGTCCCAACCCAATAGGATTACAATGCAGGCCTGCCCCCGACCAGGAAAGTCGGGTCTTCTTCTTGGTGGTCCCCGAAAGGGGTCGTTGTTGTTTTCCCTTCAAAAGAATCCAACCAAACAGAGACAGCCTGGGGCAGATTATACTTGCCAGTGATGACCACCACTCAAAATCATCCTCGAAGCGGCAGACTATACTTGCCCGAAAATCCAGACCGACTGCACTCTCGGGGAGAGGTAGTATCTTTGTGAGAGGACCCAACCTCTCACACCGGTCCTCACCCGAAGGTTAACCGACATCAGTCAAAGAGACCATCACGCCGCAACCGATGACACCTGCCGAGTACCTGAACCTGTTCCTCCTTCAATACGAATAGACATGTGGAATTTAATCATTTACAGCCAATGAGGGTCGAAAGGGGCTTGTTCCCCAACCGTCCCCGCGCGCCTTCGGCGCGTTAAACCATTCCATTCGGCCGGGATCATTACATCACTACAGAAACAAAAATTTGATGGTTTTTAGGGCATTTTAACAGTGCTATGCTATAACATAGGAGCAGTGCTCAGCTGGTCCATACTGTTGGTGTTGGAAAAAATCAGTGTTTAATGTTTTGTCAGTGCTATACCAATGACTCTAGGTGCCTTAACTGAGAAAGTGAGGCTTTTTTCACAAGAATGGCAAAATACTCATAAAACGCAACGTGAAATATCTTCAGAAGCCAGAATGTGATTTAAAAACTATCACAAATGGGAAGTTTAATATCACTAACTAACTAATTTTTTCCAACTCTGTGCCGAAATGGCAGTGGCTTCGTGAAAAGAACGCCAAACTGACATTTATTTGAGCAAAATCGGTAAATTATTCGCTATTTCTCCGTTTTTTTGAAAATCGCAGTCTGAAGAGTGTCTGGCCTTCTAGTATATTAGTATAGATAGTATAAACCTAATATTAATTTAAAATGTTAGAATCTGATAATACGACGAGCGCCTGTGCCGTACATCGGACCGTGCCCGTTTTCGAACTCGACCAAGACATTGTTCCTTGAAACTCAAGTGCCAAATATCTATCAAATCGTTGACGTTTGTTGAAGTATCGCGCTATCAAGCTCAAAATTAGGGGATTTTAACAAAGGGCCATATCTCTTGGGAAAAAGCGGTGGACAATAGTGAAGGTTTTTTATGAAAAATTCGACTGAAAATAGGAAACTAAATGAACAGAATTAAATAAGTATGTCCGGTATGAACCAAATTTGGTTTATGGTACAAATGTATTATTGGGTCATAAGTGACTTGACCCATGCAAAAAAAAAAAAAATTCACGCATCCGCATGGGCTCCCTGGGAGCGAGAAATAGAAATATTTTCAAACGCCCATGTTTCCCAAACCACACGGAATAGAAAGTTTGTTATTTGGTATGAAGTATCCTTAGGACCAGTAGAACTGAATGGTAAAAAACAATTGCCATCGGTTGTGTTAGGTTGTTCTGTAATGGGCATCGAAAAAATGCTGAGTCAGCATATTTGCAAAAATTTAAAAAATCCTTTTCTCCAGAACCAATCATCAGAATCTTTTGAATATTTGGTACACATCATTCATAGGGGGGATCAAATAAAAGTTTGTTGAAATAAAGCTCATTGGTTCGTATTTGGGCTCTCTACATGAGCCCGAGTTTTTAACATAGGGTAATATGGGGAATATTCTTTAAAATCTTCTTCTTCAGAACCACCAGTCAAAATCTTTTAATGTTTGGTATAAATCATTGTTATGAGGGTCAGATTAAGATTGTTGAAACCAAGTCCCTGGGTTTACTATTTGGGCTTCCTATGGAAGGCCCCTTGATACAACCTTATATCTCGAAATAAAGCTCATTGGTTCGTATTTGGGCTCTCTACATGAGCCCGAAGTTTTAACATAGGGTAATATGGGGAATATTCTTTAAAAATCTTCTTCTTCAGAACCACCAGTCAAAAGCTTTTAATGTTTGGTATACATCATTGTTATGAGGGTCAGATTTAAGATTGTTGAAACCAAGTCCCTAGGTTACTATTTGGGCTTTCTATGGAAGCCCAAATTTTATCTTTGTTCAATATGGAGGGTAATTTAAAAAAAATCTTCTTCAGATCCACCAGTCAGAAATTCAGAATGCTTTGATATTTGGTATGCAGCATCTCTAAGGGGGTCAGATTCAAGTTTGTTCAAATCAGATCCCTAGGTATATAATTATTTGGGCTCACTATGGTAGCCCAAATTTTTACTCAGTGCAATATGAGGAAATTTCTTTAAAAAATCTTCTTCTTCAGATCCACCAGCCGGAATGCTTTTATATTTGGTATACAACATCTCTAGAAGGGTCAGATTCCAGGTTGTTCAATTCTAGTGCCCAGGTTAATATTTGGGCCCCATATGGGAACATGAAATTTAACTTAGTACAATATGAGGAATTTCTTCAGATCCACTCGTCAGAATGCTTTCACATTTGGTATACAACATCTCTAGGGGGGGTCAGATGCAAGTTTGTTCAAAATCGGATCCATAGGTTAATATTTGGGCTCGCTATGGTAGCCCAAATTTGAACTTAGTGCAATTCGAAGAAATCTCTTTTTAATTTCTCTTCTTCTGATCCAACGGACAGAATGCTTTCGTATTCGGTACACAACATCTCTAGGGAAGTCAGATTCAACTGTGTTCAAATCAAGAGCCTGGGTAATATTTGGGCTCTCTATGGGAGCCGGAATTGGCCATTTTGCTGAGAATTAAAAATTTTGTATTCAGTACCCTCCAGAGGTGTGTAACTAAGATTACTCCACATAGGTTGTATCAAGGGGCTTGATAGGGGAGCTCTACATTTTACTTTATGATCAACTGAAGAAAAGGCATGATGCCCAGATTATTTTTGTCACTCCTGAGGGACTCAAGGATTGAGAGTGTAGCCAATGGAGATGGCTTGCTTAATGTAGACTCATTCTTGGAGTCTGTTTAAATTGTGTTCTGTTCAAGATGAGCGGCTTCAGGCCCCTTGTTTCTTTTTTTTACAAAAATTGCAAATGATTCACCAAACAAATGATGTGAAATGTTTTCAGAAGCCTGAATGTGATTAAAAAACGATCACAAGTAGGATATTTAATGTCACAAGTTGTTTGTTTTGTGTCAACATTAATTAATTTATGAATTATATCACGTTTTTTTGATGATGAGGGGTATATTGGGGGGGGGGGGGGGAGCACATTCATTAAGAGCTATTTGTTTAAAAATGTTACCACATCAGTATAAATTACCCATTTGTGATAGTTTTTTTTCGCAAGATGTTTTTTTGTGTCAACATCAATTAATTTATCAATTATATCATAGTTTTTTTATGAAAAGGGGTATGGGTGTGGGGGAGGGGGTAGTCACATTCATTGGGGGCTATTTTTTACCACATCAGTATGTGGAAGAAAATTTGACATCAGTTGTTAGGATGAATGGCAGTTAAGGATGGCAATGTCTGTATTGCTGAATAATATAGCTGCAACCCCAATTTTAGAAAACAAAATTGACGTTCACGTTTATTTCGTGGAGTGGGACACAATTTCTATAATCTATTGGAGCAATGGACGCAAAACCAGTTTATTTAAGGACATGTGGACGTGTGAAAGGCATCCGATAATTAGGCCACATTGAAACTCTTTTTTTCAAATTATTTCCTTTCACCTTGTGTGAGGACAATAATAATCTACGTGAATCATTGAATTATGATCAATCACGAAACGAACGTCAACTCAACAACTCTATTCATAGAAATGGTCCGCATCGCCGATACGGGGTCGTGTTTCGTGGCTCACACAACGGTGGGTAACTATGAACCAAAAAGCATGAGGGGACCTTTTTCTAAATAACTAATTTGAACAAAATGACTACGTCAACTCAATAATTCTGCGGTCATATATCCGACCGAACATTTTCGAACTTGATCGAGACAATTATTCTGGAAACCCATACAATAAAAAAAAAAGAATCAAATCGGTTGTGCAAGTTATGGCGCTATCAATACTATCATTAGTATCAAGGACAAAATTTGCAAAAATGAGAGTCAGTCCAATAACTCTTCAGCCGTACATCACAGGCGCTCGTCGTATTATCAGAATTTTACATTTTAAATTAATATTAGGTCTATACTATCTATACTAATATACTAGAAGGCCAGACACTCTTCACACCGTGATTTTCAAAAAAACGGGGGAAATAGCGAATAATTTTCCGATTTTGCTCAAATAAATGACAGTTTGGCGTTCTTTTCACGAAGCCACTGCAATTTCGGCACCGAGTTGGGCAAAAATTAGTTTTTATCACCATTTTAATCTCATTTTTATTTTCTCAGACGAAATATTTCAGCTCCAGCAACCCTGCTTATCCGGTTCACTCTCAATAAATTCTCCCCCGCTCGTTCATTGGTCGAAATAATACTGTAAGATTACAGAAGGTTTATATCATTTGTTACCATGATACTGTCATTAGCTGTTCTGAAGATTTAGACATAATTTGAAAGTCTTTCACGTCTTTTTTTTGGACGTTTTTGATAGTCTGTTCGCAGTGTGTGAACTTTTGAACGCTTACAGGATTTTGAATTTCCCGCACATCGTGGAGGTTGTTGCTATTTGTAACCGACCAATGAACGAGCGAGGGAGAATTCACTGCGAGTGAACCGGAGCTGAAATATTTCGCCTGACCTAAAATATTTCGCCTGAGTATATGAAAATGAGATTAAAATGGTGATAAAAACTAATTTTTGCCCATCTCGGTGCCGAAATGGCAATGGCTTCGTGAAAAGAACGCCAAACTGACATTTATTTGAGTAAAATCGGTAAATTATTCGCTATTTCTCCGTTTTTTGAAAATCGCTGTCTGAAGAGTGTCTGGCCTTCTAGTATATTAGTATAGATAGTATAAACCTAATATTAATTTAAAATGTAGAATTCTGATAATACGACGAGCGCCTGTGCCGTACATCGGACCGTGCCCGTTTTCGAACTCGACCAAGACATTGTTCCTTGAAACCCACGTGCCAAATATCTGTCAAATCGGTTGACGTTTGTTGAAGTATCGCGCTATCAAGCTCAAAATTAGGAGATTTTAACAAAGGGCCATAACTCTTGGGAAAAAGCGTGGACAATAGAGAAGGTTTATTGTTGAAAAATTCGACTGAAAATAGGAAACTAAATGAACAGAATTAAATAAGTATGTCTAATGATATCACACAAAATAAAGACAAATAGCCTGTTAATGCTTTTTAAAACTGGCAGCATTTGCTTATCAAATATTATTACCGTCTTACTTTTGTTAACGATTCCTATTTTCCTACCGCCCCAAGAGATTCTTCAGTTTTAAATAACGAACCCGGACCAGAAGAAACGGATAAATTACCAAATAACGGCGACGTTATTTCGTAAATCCTTGAACACCGGCGACGTTTTTTTCTCGAGTCTGGCAAATAATTGACAACATTGGTGTCATTAAATTGAGGTTGGTCTGATATCACACATAAATCTGCTATTACGCACCCCTCCCCCTTATACATCCTGCAAGTATAAATATCTCGATATTAAAATGTCTTGCCTGATGTTCCCTAAATGGGTTAACTTGGAGGGAAGGGTGGGGGGGGGGGGGGGTGGGGGGGGGTGAGTATTGCTGATTTTTAGCTCACCGAAGGGAGCTTAACTTATCACTTGCCGTCCGTCGTCGTCCGTCGTGAACTTTACATTATCGACTTCTCCTCCCAAACTACTGGACCAAATTGAACCAAATTTGGCGTGCACACTCCTTATCATATGTCAATTCAAGTTTGTACAAATAACCTTGCCGCGCCGACAAGGGACACCACAAGGGACATTACTCTGCTAGCACCCATACATTTAAAAAAAAACAAAAAACTGCTTCTCCAGAACCATCATTTAGAATCTTTTGGTATATAACATCTCTATGGAGGGGGGGGGGGGGGGGGGGGGGTCATTCAGATTCAAGTTTGTTCAAATCGAGTCCATCGGTTGATAATTGGGCTCCCTCTAGGAGCCCGAATTTTAACTTAGTGCAATATGAGGACATTTTTTGAAAAATCTTTCATATTTGGTGTTAATGCTTTCATATTTGGTGTACAACATCTCTAGAGTGTGTGTGTGGGGGGGGGGGGGGGGGGGGCAGATTCAAGTTTGTACAAATCGGGTCCCTCAGTTAGTATTTGAGCTCTCTATTGAAGCCCAAAGTTTAACTTTTTGCAATTTCAGGAAATTTCGTTAGAATCCTTTCATGTTTAGTATATAACATCTATATGGGGGGGGGGGGGGGGGGGGGGGGTCAGATTAAAGTTTGTTCAAATCGAGTCCCTGGGTTTATATTTGGGTTTCCTATGGGAGCCTGAATTTTAACTTAGTGCAATATGAGGGAATTTCTTTAAAAATCTTTTTCTTCAGATTCACCAGCCAGAATCCATTCATGTTTGACATAACTGTCCACGTGTGGATTACGACCAATCCACGGCGACTGTACTGTATCACTGTGTAATTTGGCGTAATCCACGCGTGGGCAGTTATGTCCACGCATCCGTTTACCAGGTAGTAAAAATCATCATCAGCAACATTTTAATTAATGAAGCAACGGGTTGTACCCGGTGCTTCCTTAATTAAATTCTTTATGATTATTCCTGTAATTAGTGTTTGGAATTTAATATTATAGCATCAATAGAAATACTGCCCACCCGTGGAAAGTTACAAGTCCACGGCGGCCGTACTGTTAGTTACCTTAAAGATTAATAAATAACTTGTGAGATATTTAGTTACAGACAAAACTGAGAAGAATTTTGAGAGCGAATAGCAAATTAATTGCAAGATGACGGTTTCGGAGCATAACTTTCTCCCAGCCCCACTCCAAAATCATTTTCTCAGGAATTAACAACAATATTTACCCTGAACTAATTCCATGAAGCAACAACTTTGAACACTTCGGTCGATTGAAGTATGGAATCAGTGTTGACTATACAAACAGAAAATAAAACTGATTCAATAATGACCTGCGCGTAGCCAAGATTGTATAATAGGAGGTGCCCTACACAGTATTTTTGAAGGTGGGGTTGGGGGTTGGAAGAGGTGAGTGACAAAGATGATATTTGAAATGCCATTGTGTGATTTTCGGAGGCTTCCCTTAGTCCTAACTAGGATCCTCTGGTCGTTGCCCTCTCCTCCCACTATCCTACAGGGAAGTGGGAGGAGACAGCAACGACTAGAGGGTCATAGTTAGGACTAGCCGCCACCTTCGAGAAAGAACTGCAAAATTTAGTACTCTAGGAGCGAATCTGAGGCATTTGTAGCGCGTGTAGCTCCCAATATTGGGGGACAATTTTCGGGCCCTATGTTGTGCGAAATTTGCAGTGGGCTAATTATTTTTTCGAGGGTGGGGAGGAGCAAAATTTAGGGCCCCAAGTCCCCCGATACCCCCCCCCCCCCTGTAGCTACGCCAATAACGAACATACATTTTATTTAACAAAACATAAACTTTGCAAACAACAGCGATTTACAGGGAAACGTATTTTTTTCCAAACCACAGACATGTGTTTGATAAAGTGAAAACCAACGTTGATGCAGAACTGAGGGAATTTTTTATTTAATTTCAAAAGCTTCCTTTATTGTTCGTCGTTGGGTGTTCCATAATTGACCTCAGTGTGGGCATTTCAACGTACCAGTGACAACACTAAATGTCATGGTTTTGTACAAAGTGGATCCATAGTTAACATTGGCGTGAAGTAGAAAATGGACGTCGGAATGACATAATGTGTTTGATTCTATAAAACAATTGGCAAATATCCCTGTCTGTTCCTTCTTTTATTTGTGTATCTACCGAACCTGAAAATTTGATGACAATCATTTTCGTGAGATCCCTCTATCCCTCCCCCCCCCCCCCCAACCACGAGGGATCTTCGTGCCTGATGCGGTTACTTATCCATCCTCAACAGGCTTGTCTCTCTGATAACAGGCATCTGACTAGTGTGAAGGGGCGCCATACAGATGAAGGATTGGGTGGGGGGTGGGGGGGGGGGGGTAGGTGTAAACCTGATTTGTCATAACTGTGGTGGCTCTCAAGTCCCGACTGACTGGTATTCCAATCATATTATGACGAAGGCATGTAATGATGATGAAGCTGGAATATTAGTCAGTCGGGCCCAGACTTTCTGGAAATTTATTTGGAGGTCAATAAATTACACGTTTAGTAGTCGTGACGTAACTTCTTATTTAATTAACATGTACAGTTAAAACTAGAAGTCCAGTCATGAAATGCCCACAAATACCACGTCGATCTGCGCGTTAATCTACGCGTTATGACTATAGTAAGGCTATCAAATTCTGTACTTATGGCCTGTGCACAAGCAATGTTTCAGCCAATGGACCTCCGGGTAACCCGGAGGTCCACTGCCCGAAACATTGCCTGTGATTGTTATGAGTAACCAGGAGAACCTGCCGTGCTTTGGATGCCATTCGATATGGCAATTGCGCGCAATTCCTACGCGCAATTAAGCCTAGGTAAGCGCACAGCTCGTGACAGGATTTCTAGTTTTAACTGTACCGTACTGGTACTCCATATTGTCCATGTAGGCCACCCAATAGTTCGATACATCAGACCAGTGGCGTGACGCCCATACAACGAGGTTAGGGCGTCTCCTAAGGGGCCGCCAAAAATTTCACGTTTTTAGGGTCCCCCAATAATTCCAACATTTTGGGCCTCAAAACACTTTTGTATTTAAAGCATCGGCGTTAGATGCTTCCATACCAGCTTTCATAAAGGCTATATTCTCTGAAACCAATTACGGGGTTCTGTACGTAGCATATGACAACATGAGACAGTAGTTCAAATGACGAAACAATTTTAGTTTTAATTCATCTACAAATGTGGATGCATTCTGTATAAATTGTGACATCAAACCATCGAAGCAGTATCCGAAACCAACAAATGCCAACATGGCTCCTTTTCAGTCAGGGTGCTGACCAACTAACAAATACAGAAACGAACGAAAGGACGAACGAAAATCACAATCATGAAAATTTTAATTAATGAAGCACCGAGTTGTACCAGGTGCATCATTAATTAAATCTTTGACTGTTACTCCCATAATTAGTGTTTGGAATCTAATATTATTGCATCTGCGGAAATATTGTCCACCCGTGGAAAGTGACCTGTTCACGACATCCAACTGTAACCAGTAACATGACTAGAACATTTTAAGCAAGTCAATGGCGGATTGATTTTATTCTGAATAGAATTTGTACCCAGTCAGTGTGCTAGAATACAGCATTATAATGACTGAATAATTATAGTAAAAGCGCATCGATATCTAAGGACCCCCGTCGTCCCCTCAAGTTGAGGTTGAATTATTGGGGTGTCACCCCCCCCCCCCTAAACACACTTTAGCGACGCAACTGCAAGCGTGTCACGCATCAGTTGTTATTCTTAGCCAATCCCAAACAAGTATTTATGCGGCCATAAGAATCATGTCGGGTCATTCGATTCCCTACAGCATGGTCAAACTGAAATGCCACTTCAGTGCGAACTCACAAAGCCACCCGGCAAGCCGGCTAGATCCAGATCGTCATCGGTTGAAAACCCCATTTTATATTATCTTATTACATGTGTACAATGCTGTTGTCAGCAATCGATGCCATTTCAGACGGCTCTCATTGACAACGAGGGACCGTCAGCTGTACCAAGTTACAATAGAGAGAGCGTCGGATGATGTGCTCCCTTCGCCACTGGGACCCACTTAGGAGCCTCAGTTTGACAGTTATGGCACTTTATCTACTTTGAAAAATCTGTCCGGCCTAAATTACAAATTTAGTTATTCAGTTATTCTGAATGAAAAATAAAATCCGAACTCCAACGCTGATTTTACAAGAAGCCCCGGAATTAATCCACACTTGTAAGATACACCCAAGTGTGATTTTGAAAAGTCAGAAGACATCTAAAAGTCTATCAAGGGAGATTGATTGTTTTGTATACAGAGTATAGCATTTGCTGCCGCAGATGTGAGCATCCACGATGTGGAGCAGTGTTTGGTTACTATTGTAAACCTTTACTATTTGACTGGTTTATCGAAGCCAATGGCCAATCACTGGGGAGAGTCGTCCACAGTTGCAACGTAGGTATAAACACTGGATTAAAATTTTTTCTCAAAATCATTATTTCTCAGAATCCCTCCTTCGTTATTGAAAATTTACCTCATCACTCTTGTTTTAACTCAAAATTTCTTCACGGACACTATTTTGCACTTTAACCTACTGTATCTTGATTGACAGAGCTAACTGGTCTCTGTGAAACAAGATATAGTTGGTTACATTTGCAAATGCAATATGGGAAATATTCACTGCTGAAAACATTGTATAGGCAAGAGTGACGAATTCAAGTAATAATTCCAGTCATTTCCAGATCCGTTTTGTGATCACAATTCAGGATTTCATGTCTACTTTCATGTCTACACTACATTCAGTATATATATATATATAATAGGTCGTTTCCACGTTTGACATTTACAATATAACGATATAATCGGATTAATGACACTCGTACAGTTTCATTTATATTGTTTAAACCATGGAAATTAACATGAGAGGTACTGTAGGAAAAAAGAGAATATCCGAATGAAGAAAGAAAGCAAGAAGCCAACCTGGGTGCAAACTGATCCGGTAACTCATCTAGTATTACAGAGAATACAAGTAGACTGTAGTCACAGCACACGTACAAGTTGGATATGAACTGTGCATAGGGAAGACGTCTACGTTCTTACACATACACATACATATATACACAGATATATATCGTCGCCTGAGTGCTAGAATGTTCTATGTCCTATGTGGGACATAGAACATTCCAGCACTCAGTCGACGATATATATACACACGCATATATATACATACATACGCACGCACGCACGCACGCACGCACGCACGCACGCACGCACGCACGCACGCACGCACGCACGCACGCACGCACGCACGCACGCACGCACGCACGCACGCACGCACGCACGCACGCACGCACGCACGCACGCACGCACGCACGCACGCACGCACGCACGCACGCACGCACGCACGCACGCACGCACGCACGCACGCACGCACGCACACACACACATACATACTTAACATACATATACGCACATAAACGCACACACAAACATACATACTTAACATACATATACGCACATAAACGCACACACAAACATACATACTTAACATACATATACGCACATAAACGCACACACAAACATACATACTTAACATACATATACGCACATAAACGCACACACAAACATACATACTTAACATACATATACGCACATAAACGCACACACAAACATATATATTTACATACATATGCATACATTCATGCACTCTCACGTGCGCGTGCATGCACGTATCTATATACACTTACTAGAAGCACTTTGAAGCTATAATATAATCCTGGACAAGGTCAACGACTGAACGATTTTCTTCGTTACTCAAAAATTCGGAGCCATAGAGTAAGACTGAAACATTTGGAGTAAAAGATAGTTGACCAATGGTACGGTTACAAATATTAAAGTAAAGAGGGCACATTAACAGAAAGTGCTCAGTCGACTCGATCTCTCCACACTGGCAATAGGGTGAGAGTGATATATGATTGGCATATAGGTGTGAATTGAGATTACTACATCCCAAGCGCAACCGACAATGATATATCTGTGCTGAACGACATTTTGCATTACTGAAAAACGATGGCGGCCGTCGATTATTATGATTTAAATAACCCTTAAAATGACTATAAGAACTATTCTCTCTAACAGGTAGTGGTATTCTATTCCATAATTTAGTTACTGCCGGGATGAAAGAAGATTGGTATAAATTGGTTCGACAAAAAGGAATCCTGAGGTTACCACTTGAACGAAGATTATGAGCCGTATTGCTCGCCGATACTGGGGATGGGACCTTACTAGCAATGTATCGGGGCGTTATGCAATGGTACATCTTGAAAAACTGCATTAGTTTCTGTTTTCCACGCCTGTCCTGGGGGTATCCCAGCAGGTTTCGGAGTATAATAGGGCTTTGCTGGCACTGACAGTTCACCCGGTAACAACCTTAGCTGCAGCAACTTGAATTTTCTCTATATTAACAATGTCTCTTTCATTGCAGTTATCCCAAACCGTATCGGCATATTCCAGTAGGGGGTCTTACGAATGCAAAGTAAATTTTTTCCAGAACACATCTATCAAGTATGAATTTGTACTTTCGCATTAAGTCTATACGTGTCCAGCCTTTAGCACAGATATAATCAATGTGATTAGTCCAGGTACAAGTAGTATTCAATATAACACCTAAATGCTTGTGACTATCAACTTCGGCAATTTGCGTATTAGAAAACAACAAGGGTGGATGAGAACGGGGATTAGTTTTCCGAGATATGAGAAGACTTTCAGTTTTTTTGTGGATTGAATTCGACCAGCCATAATCTAGCCCAATTTTCTATTGTCGCCAGATTGCGATTGATTACATTAGCTGTTTGGGCAGGATTTTCAACAATAAGATAAAGAGATGTGTCGTCTGCAAAGAGACGCAGACTGCTGATCAAATTTTCCGTAATATCATTAATATAGATGAGGAATAAAAGAGGACCAAGAATCGAACCTTCTGGAACTCCAGAACAGACAGCTCTCCAAGAGGAGCACTCGTTTGCTATGACAACCCGCTGGGATCTATCAGAGAGATATGATCTGAGAAAATCCAGTAATTCCCCCCTAATTCCGACCTTCTCCAATTTGTAAAGCAATCCGGTGTGCCAAACTTTATCAACGCTTTACTAACATCACAGAAGACCACTCTGACCTGCTTGCCATCATCCAGAGCACGACAGAATTCGTCGTATATATCTGATAGTTGGAGAACTGTAGAGTCCCGAGGCGTAAAACCAGATTGAAATGGACTAAGGGTATTATTATCACTCAGGAATTTCCATAGACACTTAAAGATGCATTTCTCAAATACCTTGCCTACACAGCTAATCAAAGATATAGGACGATAATTCGTGACTAAGTTAGAGGGAGGTTTTTTTCAGAATTGGAGATACATTAGCTTTTTCCATGCAGTTGGAAAATAACAGTTATTCAATAGGATATTAAACAGGATCGATAGTGGTTCACACAAGGACGTTTTACACTCTTTTAGTAGACGAGGGCTGACCAAATCTGGACCAGAGGCTTTGGACGCATATATTACTGTCAGTGCATCATAAACATCGCGGCAGTGGGGCGTTATATTATAAAGTATTTCATCGGATGGTGGAACAGATGCTGGCAACGAGGCTTTAGAATCATCTACGCCAGAAGTAGTACAGAAATAACGGTTGAGCACCTCAGCTTTCTCAGTGTTCGACAAATACTTTCTGTTTTGGTGAGTTATAGTTGTGATCCCTAATGAAGTATTATTTCCTATGAAAGATTAAAGGGTCTTCCACCATTGTGCTGATGAAGTCTCTGAGCTTTTCAGCACGTTTTGAACTTTAGATAAATGGATCATTTTGGCCTTTCGTATCGCTAAACGACCTCATTCCTCTTACGTCTGTATTTATACCATGCTTGGGGAAGACCACTCCGTTTGGCTGCACGATACAATCGTTTTCTTTGTCTGAGTTTTCTTATGTTATTATGAAACCATTCAGGTTGGTTAGTTCTCGAGGTTATGTATTTATTTGGGATATGCTTTGATGCCAAATGGAGTATTTTATTGGTAAAATCAGATACAATAGTGTCCAGGTCGGGGTTATCAAATATTTCGTCCCATTGTTCGTTAACGATTGCATTATTTACATCGATGTAGTTTCCTAATGCAAAAGCCCAGACACGTCTCTTGAAAGCAAAATGAGCTGATTTTGCGAAGTCAATTTCGATAACAATTGGTTTGTGATAGCGGATTATGTCTGGGAAGAAGGGATCTAAATGTTGTTACATTAGAGTTCACAAAGAGAAAAAAGCCTGTTTTAACCCTTTATCAAACGCAACGGCCAAAACCGACCATCGCTATTTTAAAAAAATCGCAAATTAATTTTAATTTTTTGTCTCCAAAAAAATCGGTTATGAACCCTCTTTGGAACGAGCTCGTTCCAATGAGGTGGTCATCATCTATGTTCTGGAGACAAAGAATGAAAACATTTAGTTATTCAAGAAATTTGTTTGCAAGTGTCGTCTGCTTTTCATGTTAGATAAAGGGTTAAACGACACATTTGAGATTATAGTAATATGGGTATAAACGGATTACAGGAACATTTAGCTAAAAACATAAAAAAAACTACGCGGGAAAACGGTTTTACAGAAAATGATTAATTAGATAAATTCTTCAATCCATGGCCAGTTAATGGTGACGTCATGAGGTACTTATCAAACTAAATACTGGCTTTTTGTAAACTTGACAATCTATAGTTTTTTTTTATTGAAGAATAAAGAATACCTCTTTAGCACTCACTGGCAGCTGACATTGAAAGTTTCTCCATAGTTTCTAACACGTTATGAAAAAATGACAGAGTTTGATTTTGGTTCCTGAAAATCGCTTATCACAGGTTACAACAAAATTCAACTTTAAATTCCTAACCACGCGTTTTTGTATGTCAGAGTTGATAATCTTTCTGTACCAAATCGACTCAAAGGTTAAGCAATGCATCAACGTATGAATACAGGTATATCCCGTTTACATGTTAACAGTATTTTCACCAAAATAAATAGCAAAAACTAACGCACAATCACGTCAAGGCGAGATTGCACGTGAGTTGTCATTTATTTTGACTGACATTCTGCTAAGATGTAAACATCATGGCTAGCGTTGTGAAAAGAGAGAAAGCAAAAACACAGTACATGTTTTCTCATAAGTTACCACTGCGTTATATAGCGTAACCGGGTAACGGATTACGATATAATCTCTTTATATCCAGGCAGGAAATTTAAATACCTTGGGAGTGTGGATTGAAATTCCTTCATTGCAAGGAGTATTGCGCACTCAATGTGATGTGATCGTTGCGCACGATGGGATAAAATAACAAATAACGATCCTTTTCCATCGGATTTTAATAAAGTATTGACGAGATGCTTAATTTGAAGATTCTTGTCCTCAACGATACATTAATTAAACTAAGTTTAAAATAGAACATACAATAAATAAAAATCGTTCCGAGGCAAAGATTCAGAACATACAGTTTTGGTTTTATTTTTGAGATCTGTGCTTATTTTCAGCAAGGCTCCATGTTAAGGTATCACCTTATCGCATAATCACAACCAAAAAGATATTATAGAAAATATCATTCAGAACACGTCTGAAACGGGAATGACGTCAGAAGTCAACATCGACGTACTAACGTTGTAAATGAGTTCGTTTCGGAAGTGGAATTGAATTAAACTTTTCTTATATTTTATTAACTGTTTATCTAATAATACAAATAGCAGACGACAGCTGCGTAAACACATTTCTGGAATAACCTAACATTTTCAATTTTTGACTCTGAAACATAGCTTGTGACGACAGATTGGCACAAGCTTGACGAGGTCGTTTCAATGAAGTGCCATAAGCTATGTGTTCAAGGAGAAAAGAACAAAATAAAGTAATTTGTACCTCAATAATTGGGAATAGTCGTTACTTCAGCTGAAAGGTTAAATTACGTGATAAAAAAGAATTTCAAATTCGTCAGGATTTTACGTGAAATTTCTTAACCTCGTTCACTAAAACTGATCTAAGTCTGAGTAAATCTCGGCTCTGATTGATTTTAATGAATTTAGTAGAGAACGTTCATATCGAATCGCGATTCCAGATATTTGAGGGAAAATTAAGTTTGAGAAGAAAAAAGCATTAACTCTTTGTACATTGAATTTAAAATATGGAAATCTCAAGCGGTACAGTTTCCAAAATTTCAAGTGGCATTTTGTTTCCTAAAATACACGTAGGAGTTTCACCCTTTACCTAACATGAAAAGCAGACGACACTCGCAAAAAAAATTCTTGAACAACTATTTTTTTTCATTTTTTGTCTCAAAAACATAGGTTATGAACCCCTCATTGGAACGAGCTCGTCGAGCTCGTTCCAATGAGGGGTCATAACCTATGTTTTTTAGTCAAAAAAATGAAAAAATAATGAAAAATAACTGACGATTTTTGAGAATAGCGCTGGTCGGTTTTGGCCGTTACGTTGGGTAAAGGGTTAAGCTAATCAGTCTTCTACGGTAGAGCTGGGGCTTAATATTGTCTTTAGAACAAGATAGAATTAGTTAAATTTCTAGATGCATTATGAGGAAAGTTTGCCGTTCGAAATTTTATTATTTTGACATCAAAGTTGGGAAAGTTAACTCTATCAAAAGGAGACTTGTCTCTACATCAAACAAAAATAATTTTACACGTAGAATATATACAGTGCGGCCGCTGTAGACTGGTCACTTCCCACCGGTGGACGCAATAATATTAGATTTCAAACACGAAGTCATCACAAATTTAATTATTGAAGTACCGGGTACCACATGGTGATTCATAAATTAAAATTTTACTGATGATGATTTTTATTACCTTGTAAACACATGCGTAGACATTACTAACCACGCGTAGATTACGACCATTCCACAGCGACTGAACGGTGTCGATAGAGAATTCACAGAACATGTCAATGTACAGAAAATTAAAAGCACTTCAGTGATGGTCTCCACAAAAACAAAAACCGGTAACACTGATATATTTATATTATCGGTCCAGGAATCACACACTGTCCATTTATAATTATTGGCAGATTTAAGTTAATATTTTTAGCTGCTTTTCAAGATAATTTTTTTTGTAAAATGCACATATAGTAACCCTATCACAACTCTTTATTTAGTTAGCACATAGTGAACTGGGTACAGCAAACTCCCAATCCGCACGACGGACTTACATGTGACAACGGTCCTAGAATCAAATCTTGTCACGACACGAGGAGACACTAGCTGTTGAAAATGTCGTTAACCTCCAATAAATAAATATATCAAATCTAGTCTTGTAAGAAAGTACATGATTGCCAGAAGGATCAAATCGATACCTATGTATCCAGTTAAAACGCAAATATGCCTATTGTAAAATTGTTGAAGTCTTCATAGTCGTCATCTTCGTATGAATATTCCTCCTCGTTATATTCATCTGAATATTCCTGATCGTCATCCTCGTCTGAGCGTTGTCCCTCATCCTCATCTGAGGAATCTTCCTCTTCCCCCACACCTGAACATTTGTCATTCTTCTCATTCGAGTCAGGATCTCCATCCAGTCTTTTGATAAGGGCGCGTAAATCCTCCTCAAAAGTAGGTTTTGAACGTTTGTGAACATCGTTGGCATCGGAACATACCTCCTGGGCATTAACATTCACAGATACCCCATCACATGTTGAGCCACAAAGAGTCTGCGATATTTCACCTGAATCGCTGGTATTTCCAACTGAACATTCATCATTGGTGCAAGGCGGTTCTGATGAGTTTATTTCATCTGGGTTTGATCTTACACGAGTTGATGTCATTTGGGTAAGCTTTTGCTCGTTGCCACTTTCTTGAATATTGGGAGATAGTTTGAGGTTACTCACTTGTAGAGACAAACGTTTCCCCTCAAGCTGATTGGGAGAGAGTATTTCCTCTTCATGTAAACTGTTTGTCTCAATCGGTGCATTCAAAGCCTTTTTATTTTTTTTCTCCATCCATGCTGCTAGACGTTTAGCATCTCGTCGTTTGTTTGATGGTGTCTTCTTTTTCTTCTGTTTACATCGATCCGCATTTCCTCCATCTCGTGAAGTAGAAATAGGGACCACTGAACTTTGGTGTGTTTCTTCCTCCATGTTGGTTTCTGGTGTGCATTTTTCATGGGTCTTAATATCATAATCTTCTTCGTTAAATTGGACAAAATCCGCTTCAAGATGGATAACGCCGTTTGCAGCCGTGATTTCCCAGTCTACGGCGGATGAAACACAGAGATTCCTTAGCACGTTATAGACTTCATGTGGTAAAAAGTTATTTTCCATTCATGTGTCTAATGATCCAAAGTCTATATAAGGTGAATTTTTGAGGACACGAAAATATAGTAAATATGATAGTGTTAATATGACAGGGGTAATTGAACTGAAGTTTCTAACTTTCAGAGCGGATAATAAATAGACTTTTCGTTTCATACAAACAATGCGCCTGTAATTAATGTTTTGATAGATATTTCAACAATCTATTTGAGTGAAAGATTATTCTATTGCCAAATGTGACAGGATCGTGTAACAAGTCAGTGTGTAAAATCTTCATAATATATATCACACCTCGCGAAGCCAGTCGAGCAAAAACAGAGTGCGAAAATAGAATGTGGCTTATCGACGTGACAGAGTTTGAAAAAACAACATTTCTTTTCACACCTTCTGTCGCCTAGACACGTAGACATAAACCTTAAACAGCTAAAAAGTGTTATTTTATGTCAATCTATCACTCCAATGCAAACTGCCGGGAATTCTAACCGCATGCATACCCCTTCAGACCCCATTTGAGGCAATAGGAAAGCTAGGCCTGTGTGATCTAAGATCCAAGTGAAATAAAATAAGGCTAACCGGGTCGCAAGGGATTTGTAAATCCAACATCGTCCCTGCGCGCCTTCGGTGCGCTAAAACCTTTCCTTCATTCAAGTGTCGAAAGGCTAACCGGGTCGCAAGAAATTTGTAAATCCCACATCGTCCCTGCGCGCCTTCGGCGCGCTAAAACCTTTCATTCATCAAGTGTCGAAAGGGGCTTGCCATTCCACTCTCTAATAGTCTTAATGGCGTTAAGGGATTGATTATTGACAATCTATCACTCCAACGTAAACTGCCGGGAATTCTAACCGTGTGCATACCCCCTCAAACTCCATTTGAGCCAATAGGAAAACTACGCCTTTGTGATCCAATTGAAATAAAATAAGGTTAACCGGGTCGCAATGGATTTGTAAATCCCACATTGACCCTGCGCACCTTCGGCGCGCCAAAATCTTTCATTCATCATGCCATTCCATTCCCAACACCTTCCAAACGGATAGACCAGATACGATCAAAGTAACATGTGGTTCGTTCTAAAGATATGTTATTCGGTTCGCAAGGGATTTCATTCCCACATCACCCCTGTGCGCCTTCGGCCCGCTGACGCTTTTCATTAATTCCGATATAGGGCTGATATGCTTATAAGTGAAATTGGGAAGAAAGAGGTACATGGTAGCAATATAGTTTTTCTTGGAGTAGGGCGGAACGAATCGGAGGAGAGGGAGCATGTTTGGAAGTCCAGGTTTATTACAATAACTTATCGTATGAGAACCGCGTCTTATGCAGTGAATGGCCAAAAGAGTTGTTATTATTATTATTATTATTATTATTATTATTATTATTATTATTATTATTATTATTATTATTATTTTAATCTATTCTATTGCGTAATGAAACCGGAACCCGCCCAGGGTTGTAGGATTATTTGAATCTCTTTAGGTGAATTACAGAACTGGGCGTAATAAGTGTGAGGTGCCAAGGAGTGTAGTTTTCTGGATTTCTGCGATTGAATATCTACAATGGAAGTGACTGAGTTATCACACCATGTTTTCCTGATAAGACCCAGTGCACCAATAACGATGTATACTGTGTCGTTTTTATATGACACATTCTCTAGATCTTCATTTTAAGATCTTTAAATCTAGTACATAAATGTGACACAAATTGTTTTATAATTACTCCCGTGGGAGATTTCCCATCTTCCATAACTACAACATTGACCCATTGTCTATTGTCTTCCGGTATCCGGTTTCTACATAATAATAATAACTCGTTGGCCAGCCGCTGATTTGTCGCGGTCCTCATAAGAGAAGGCCATCATTCCCCCTGCACCCACCCCCTCTTCCTCTCCTCTCCTCCCAGCATTCAGATATAAACTGCTTAATAGTGTCCCTCACTTCCTCTTTTTCAATTTCTTCAATAAGCATTCCTACCCTCTCCCTTGTGTCCCCCTTCAGCCATCTATCCTTTGTTTCTTCACCCCACTTCTGCATTATTCTTCCAGTAAATTTTATTCTATGAGGTATATACTGTGGGCATTCCAAGAGAAAATGTTCCAGGGTCTCCACTACTCCAGAGTGGCACATTTGGCATCCCTTTTCCCCATCTCTCCCAATTTTTCCCCGAAGCTCCAGTGATCTTGATCTCAGTTTGAACAGCAGTGACCCTCCAAAGGTGCCATCTAGGTACTTCTCAAAAGCTGGCTTTTTTATATTGTAACCCCTGCAGTGATCTTTTCACGCTAACCCCTGCTCGCCAGTTTCGATTGCAATCTTCCATGACTCTCTCTTCGACAAACCTTTTGCCTTCTTTCATTCCTACTTCTATGTTTGTGACCTCTATAGAGTAATTGTCCATTAGTTCCCTCACATGTTTTGACCACCCCGTTTCTATATTAGAATTCCAAATGGTATCGAGCATCAATTTGCACCACCGGTTGTCAGGCAGGTTTCTCAAGTAGTTAAAGTAACACAGTTTTCCCAAATCTACCCTGTCCTTGATTTTCATCCACCCAAGCTCCCCCCCCCCCTTACTGCTTCCAAAGCTGTAGCATTACTCGACCCTGTTATCCATCTGCCGGCATCATTCTGAGTACTTTCCAACTTCTTAATAACGGTTTGGTTTAATGGAATCACGTCCGTGCCAAACGTCTTTTCCCAACAAAGACCTTGTTGAAACTATTTTTCCCTAAAAGTTTTAGTTGGTTCAGAATTCTTTTCCCCTTCAGAATCAGTTTGGCTGAGTAATTTCTGTACACCCCTCTTCCCGTTATATTTATGCTTACCCCTAGATACTCATACTCTCCCGTTTCTCCTACAGTGATTTGTTTGCTTTCCCCTTTGGGGATTGAGAACTCCCCCACTCTCCATCTCTTCGTCATATCTACCCTGCGTCCAACGGGTATTACCTTGCTTTTATTTTCATTTAGTTCGAGCCGCCAAGTGTTCCCATATCTACCAACAATTTCCAGCAATTTCTCTAGCCCCTGTTCAGTTCTAGACATTAACACCATGTCGTCCGCAAAGAATAAGCCTGGTATCTTTATCTCTCCAACACTTACCCCCTCCGCACTCTGAATTAGTTCGTCCCCCAAATCTTTAACATACAATGCAAACAAAATCGGTGAAAAGATACACCCCTGCTTGAGGCCTATATCCATAGGGACTCGTTTTGTAGTGATACTCCCTAGACTGAGTTGGCTTTGCACATCTGTATACAGTGCTTTCATGATTCCCACAAAGTCACCCCCCTGTCCGATGCCCTCGAGCTTTCGCCACATACCTTCCCTCCACACTCGGTCGTACGCTTTTTTCACATCTAGAAATGCCAGAAACATTTTTTTCTTTTCAGCCTTTGTTGATTCTATCAGTTGGGTGAGTGTAAATAGGTGATCAGTGACTCTTCGTCCTTTCCTGAAACCATTTTGAATTTCTCCTAAAAAACCTTTCTCTTCAATAACTTCCTCTAGTCTACCGTATATGACCTTACAGAATACTTTTCCGATGTTACTACTAACTGATATACCCCTATAGTTATCTAGAACTTCCTTATCCCCCTTTTTGTGTATGAACGACACCTTACTTTCCCTCCACTCTCTGGGGACCTCTTGCTTTCGCAGAGCCAGGTTGAAAAGGTTTGTCAGGACTTCAATAAGTGCCTCCCCTCCATTTTTGAGGAATTCGTTCGGAATTTCATCAGTCCCTCCCGCTTTACCATTTTTTTTAATTTCGAGACCACGTTCCGCACTTCTTCTGCCGTTATTTCGCTACATACACGATTGGATAGGTTCTCCTCTACCAGTGTATTTCTTTTTGGTGGGGACCCACTGCCCCATCGCCTATCGTTTATCTTTTCCCAGTGCTTGACTAACTCTGAAGCGATACGGCCTTTATCTTCTGTACTTTCCCCATCCACTTTGATACTCTGCACACTACTTTTCCCCCGTTTATTTACCCAGTTCCAAAATACGTTTGAGCTCGAACCCCCCGTTTTCTTTATTGTTCTGGCAAGACTGCAATTGCGCTCCTTCCTATTATTATTCTTTATCTCATTCACCTTTTTCCGTGCCAGTTCATATTCTCCTTTCATTTGTCTCGTGTCATTGTTATCCACCCCTTTAAGCTTCCTACTTCTTCTGTAAGCAGCGCATTTTACCTTCCTTTCTTTTATAGCCTTTTTCAGTCCCTCGTTAACCCTGTATCCAAGCTCTCTCATTGGGACCCTCACCCTTCCTATACAATCCTTCCCTGCCTCTGTTAGGATATTTACTATGCCATCTGAAATACTCTGGACATTTGCATCCCTAGGTATACATTCAAGATTTGGTTTTAGTTTTTCCCGAAACTGCTTCCAGTCGGCTCCTTGTTTTAGTCCCCAAACTTCCTTGAAGGTATTTCTGTCTCTATTCGTCTTTTTGCCCATAATCTTAACTGTTATCAGGTTCTGATCACTACCCAAGTCATTTTTTCCCTCGTCATCTATTTCTACATCTATAACCTCCCTCCATACGCTAATGTCAGTGAGTATATAATCAATTATTGTTTTCTTATCGTTCCTCTCCCAGGTCCATTTACCCTTACATTTCGCATCCCTGTTCAGGATCTTTAAACCAAGCTCTTTTGATAGGTCCAACATCTTCCTCCCATTCGTGTTAATTTTCCTATCATCTCCCTGTATGCCCTCCTCCTTATCCCCGATGTGCCCATTGAAGTCCCCCTTAGGACAATACTGAACCCTCTGCTTTCAAGCTCTGCAATATTCGATCTAAGAGTTGTATATATTGAATCATTCCACTCGGGCTTACTTCCCTCCACTGCTAAGTATACAACACCAACGGCAACACTCCTGCTTCCTAACTTGATTTTTGCCCAGACTATTTCGTTGGATACTGGAATCTGAGTCCTTGCTCCTGTGAGATCTGTAATCAATGAGGGCTGTAATGCCTCTTTAGCGTAGATGCCAACACCCCCACCCCGTTTCTGACCCTCAGTTCGCCCAGCTCCTATCCACACGCAACCCTTCATCTGATCAACCCGCTCATCCCGTCGTATCCACGTCTCACTTAGACCCATTATATCGAAGTCTCCTTCGTCCATCATTGTTGATATTTCGCTTACTTTCTTGTGCAGACCCTGGATGTTGCAGTACCCAAACTTAATGAATCTTTGTTTTTTTTGTCATCACTGGCACATTATTATAACCCTGGTATGTCCCTGTGTTGTGCATGTTTGTTGTTCTTCCTATGTTCCCAGCATTTGAGCCCCTCTGGGTTATCGGCTGTGGTCCCCTACCCCCCTTTTCTCCAAAAAAGGCACAGCCACCTGTAAAATATTTTGGCCCAACAGGTCTGTACCCATCCTACTTAAATGCAATCCGTCTCGCCCATACAACTCTCCTTGTCCCCAGAATGAATCCCAGTGGTCAATGAAATGTATTCCCAAGTCTTTGCAGTGCTCTTCCAGCTCCTCGTTTAGTGCCATAATCCGCGAGTTCCTCTCATTCCCACCACCCACAGCGGGAAGCACCCCTGAAACGATGATCCGAGCATTCCTGCTAAGTAGCTTGCTAATTAGGTCCTTGTATGTGTCCACCAAACGAACTGATTTCCTCTCCCTGATGTTATTGGACCCCACATGTAATACCACTACCGGATCAGGCCCCGACCCAGCTACAATACCGTCCACTCTATCCCTCAGGTCCTCCACTTTAGCCCCCGGAAAGCACAGAACTGTTCTATTTTTACTGTCCGGACCACAGACAACCTTGTCGATCCCCCGAACTATGCTACTTCCCGCGACCACCAACTTACCTTTGGCCCTCGCCCTATTTATCTCCTCTAGTCTCCTATTGTTTACAGCGTCCTCTTCCTCTCCAACAGCCCCACTCGGAATCAATATCGGTATCGGTATCTTTGACCTAGGATTACTCCTATCCTTGTCCCTCCGTCTCTTTCCAGGCCCTGAACTACCCGGACTACTCCCCTGGTCTTCTCCCGGATCCATCCTCCGTTTTCCTGGCCTAGACCCCAAGCTACTATCTGTTGCACTATCCTCCATCACCTCCTCTGTCTCTTCCGAATCGAGCACATCAAATCTGTTTCTGGTGCTGCACTCCCCACTGCCTTTGGACTTTACACCCCTATCTACCTGCTTCTCTGGCCCCCCTTTCCTACCACTTTTGATAGTCCACGCCAAACGCTTTACAGCATTGCTCCGGCCTGGCCCCCCCCCCTCATCTGTCCTACGTACTTTTCTAGCAGCCCCCACCTCATCACCTACCTCATTCACATCAAAGGTTCTACCCCCATGTTTCCTCTTGGAACCACCGACAACCACCCACTTTTCTCGGAAAGCTACTTTCACAGGTGTAACTCCAGACAGCCCCGCCCTACCAAGTTTTCCCTTCAGCTCAGCAATCTCCCCCTCAAACTTAACAATTGTCTCAAGTAGGCGGAGGATTTCCTGACAGTTTGCACATACCTCTCCATATCCCATCGAACGACAGTCCCCATACATCATAGAACACTGTTTACAAACTTCAAGCCCAATATCGCCATCGGTGGCCCCACCAACCCGGCTCTGACCGACACCCCCAGTGACCTCTGTCTGCACACCAATACTTACCCGGTTGGCACCGTTGACCTGGACCGCGATATTACACGTATTTACCTCCATACTTACCTCCGTCTGAACATACTTGCTCGCCATCATCAAGACAAAATTACGCGATCGGACAGGGAAAACTGTAAACACGCGACAAAAGGCAACACGACGAACCGTTCGACAACTTAGCGCTCACAGTTTTATTTAAGACCTCCTAACTTTGTCCCAGTTACTATACTAAACTAACTCCCCACAAAGTTGAATAAAATAACCTGAAAATGAAATATATATGATTAGTAAACAATAAAAATACTTGTGCACGTGCACATTGTGTCTGATACTTTGGTTATTAATTCGCAAATTCAGGCTGTGCCCTTAGGCATGATAACAGGGTGCTGCGTGTAATGGTGTCACAATATTTGTCTCTCTCCTCAACGTGGGTTAATATTTACATTAAGCTCATTAATAATTTGAGCTGTTGTAATACACAGTATTGCCCTTAACTTTGTTTACCAAAAGACATTATCACCTTAATTAATGCCCGAGTGTTGTCTCATCACTGGCAGACTGCTTCTGCAGTCTGGCAGTGATGAGTTAATAATCTGAAATTGTGAACACTATTCCTGATATCTTAGTTATTAACTCTTAATTTCAGACCGTGCCTTTTGGCATGACACCAGGGTATTACTTGCAAATGGGTCACAATATTTGCCCCTCCACCACCCCTCAACCTGGGTTATTATTTTACTTATGTGCTGACATGTGGTTAAACTCAGCTGCTGTAATAAGCGGTATTGCCCCGAACCAAGTGTACCAGCAGACATTATCTCCTTAATAATGCCTGATTATTGTCTCATCACTGGCAGACTGCTCCTGCAGTCTGGCAGTGATGAGTTAATGATCAGACATTATGCACTTTGAGCCTGATATCATGGTTGTTAATTCGCAAATTCAGGCTATGCCCTTAGGCATGATAACAGGGTACTGCATGCAAATGCTGTCACAATATTTGTCTCTCCCCTCAACCCGGGTTAATATTTACATTATGTACATTGTTTATTTCAGCTGTTGTAATACACGGTCCTGCCTGTAACCACGCTTACCAAAAGACATTATCACCTTAATTAAATCCTGAGTGTTGTCTCATCACTGGCAGACTGCTTCTGCAGTCTGGCAGTGATGAGTTAATAATCGGATATTTTGAACACTATGCCTGATGATACCTAAGTTATTAATTTTTATCTTTAGGCTGTGCCTTTAGGCATGGTACCAGGGTGTCTACTTACAAACGTCTCATCACTGGCAGACTGCTTCTGCAGTCTGGCAGTGATGAGTTAATAATCTGATATTTTGAACACTATGCCTGGTAATACCTTAGTTATTAATTCTTATCTTTAGGCTGTGCCTTTAGGCATGGTACCAGGGTGCTTTCTTACAAACGGGTCACAATATTTGTCCCCCCACCACCCCCCAACCTGGGCTATTTTTTACCTATAAGTGCTGATATGTGGTTAGAAACAGCTGCTGTAAGATAGGGTATTGCCCCCAACCAGGTGTATAAACAAACATCAACTCCTTAATAATACCTGAGTATTGTCTTATCACTGGCAGAGTTGTCTTGCAGTCTGGCAGTGATGAGTTAATAATCAGTCGACGTGCACATTGTGCCTGATACTTTGGTTATTAATTCGCATAATCAGGCTGTGCCCTTAGGTATGATAACAGGGTGCTGCGTGTAATGGTGTCACAATATTTGTCTCTCTCCTCAACGTGGGTTAATATTTACATTAAGCTCATTAATAATTTGAGCTGTTGTAATGCACAGTACTGCCATTAACTTTGTTTACCAAAAGACATTATCACCTTAATTAATGCCCGAGTGTTGTCTCATCACTGGCAGACTGCTTCTGCAGGCTGGCAGTGATGAGTTAATAATCTGAAATTGTGAACACTATTCCGGATATCTTAGTTATTAACTCTTAATTTTAGGTCATGCCTTTTGTCATGACACCAGTGTATTACTTGCAAATGGGGCACAATATTTGCCCCTCCACCATCCTTCAAACTGGGTTACTATTTTACTTATGTGCTGACATGTGGTTAAACTCAGCTGCTGTAATACGCGGTATTGCCCCGAACCAAGTGTACCAGCAGACATTATCTCCTTAATAGTGCCTGATTATTGTCTCATCACTGGCAGACTGCTTCTGCAGTCTGGCAGTGGTGAGTTAATGATCAGACATTATGCACATTGTGCCTGATATCTTGGTTGTTAATTCGCAAATCCAGGCTATGCCCTTAGGCATGATAACAGGGTACTGCATGCAAATGCTGTCACAATATTTGTCTCTCCCCTCAACCCGGGTTAATATTTACATTATGTACATTGTTTATTTCAGCTGTTGTAATACACGGTACTGCCTGTAACCATGTCTACCAAAAGGCATCATCACCTTAATCAATGCCTGAGTGTTGTCTCGTCACTGGCAGACTGCTTCTGCAGTCTGGCAGTGATGAGTTAATAATCTGATATTTTGAACACTATGCCTGATGATACCTTAGTTATTAATTCTTATTTTTAAGCTATGCCTTTATGGCATGGTACCAGGGTGTTTACTTACAAACGGGTCACAATATTTGCCCCTCCACCACCCCCCAATTTGGGCTATTTTTTACCTATATGTGCTGACATGTGGTTAAAATCAGCTGCTGTAAGATAGGGTATTGCCCCAAACCAAGTGTATAAACAAACATCAACTCCTTCATAATACCTGAGTATTGTTTCATCACTGGCAGACTGCTCTTGCAGTCTGGCAGTGATGAGTTAATGATCAGTCGACGTGCACATTGTGCCTGATACTTTGGTTATTAATTCGCAAATTCAGGCTGTGCCCTTAGGCATGATAACAGGGTGCTGCGTGTAATGGTGTCACAATATTTGTCTCTCGCCTCAACGTGGGTTAATATTTACATTAAGCTCATTAATAATTTGAGCTGTTGTAATATACAGTACTGCCCTTAACTTTGTTTACCAAAAGACATTATCACCTTAATTAATGCCCGAGTGTTGTCTCATCACTGGCAGACTGCTTCTGCAGTCTGGCAGTGATGAGTCAATAATCTGAAATTGTGAACACTATTCCGGATATCTTAGTTATTAACTCTTAATTTCAGGCCATGCCTTTTGGCATAACACCAGGGTATTACCTGCAAATGGGGCACAATATTTGCCCCTCCACCATCCCTCAACCTGGGTTATTATTTTACTTATGTGCTGACATGTGGTTAAACTCAGCTGCTGTAATAAGCGGTATTGCCCCGAACCAAGTGTACCAGCAGACATTATCTCCTTAATATTGCCTGATTATTGTCTCATCACTGGCAGACTGCTCCTGCAGTCTGGCAGTGATGAGTTAATGATCAGACAGTGTGCACATTGTGCCTGATACCTTGGTTATTGATTCGTAAATTCAGGCTGTGCCCTTAGGCATGATAACAGGGTACTGCATGCAAATGCTGTCACAATATTTGTCTCTCCCCTCAATCCGGGTTAATATTTACATTATGTACATTGTTTATTTCAGCTGTTGTAATACACGGTCCTGTCTGTAGCCACGCTTACCAATAGACATTATCACCTTAATTAATGCCTGAGTGTTGTCTCATCACTGGCAGACTGCTTCTGCAGCCTGGTAGTGATGAGTTAATAATCTGATATTTTGAACACTATGCCTGATGATACCTCAGTTATTAATTCTTATCTTTAGGCTGTGCCTTTAGGCATGGTACCAGGGTATTTACTTACAAACGTCTCATCACTGGCAGGCTACTTCTGCAGTCTGGCAGTGATGAGTTAATAATCTGATATTTTGAACACTATGCCTGGTAATACCTTAGTTATTAATTCTTATCTTTAGGCTGTGCCTTTAGGCATGGTACCAGGGTGCTTTCTTACAAACGGGTCACAATATTTGTCCCTCCACCACCCCTCAACCTGGGCTATTTTTTATTCATATGTGCTGACATGTGATTAAAATCAGCTGCTGTAAGATAGGGTATTGCCCCCAACCAATTGTACCAACAAACATCAACTCCTCAATAATACCTGAGTATTGTCTCGTCACTGGCAGACTTCTCCTGCAGTCTGGCAGTGACGAGCTAATGATCAGACAGTGTGCACATTGTGCCTGATACCTTGGTTATTAATTCGTAAATTCAGGCTGTGCCCTTAGGCATGATAACAGGGTACTGCATGCAAATGGTGTCACAATACTTGTCTCTCCCCTCAACCTGGGCTAATATTTCCATCAAGTACATTGTTTATTTCAGCTGTTGTAATACACGGTACAGCCTTTAAGCAGCCTACTAAAAGACATTATCTCCTTAATTACTGCCTGCGTGTAGTCTCATCACTGGCAGACTGCTTCTGCGGGCTGGCAGTGATGAGTTAATAATCTGATACTTTGAACACTATGCCTGATACCACCAAGTACATTGTTTATTTCAGCTGTTGTAATGCACGGTACAGCCTTCAACCATGTTTACCAAAAGACCGTATCTCCTTAATCACTGCCTGCGTGTAGTCTAATCACTGGCAGACTGCTTCTGCGGGCTGGCAGTGATGAGTTAATAATCCGATACTTTGAACACTATGCCTGATACCTTACTTATTAATTCCTATCTAAAGGCTGTGCCTTCAGGCATGGTAACAGGGTATTACCTTCAAATGGTCCACGATATTTGCCCCTCCACCACCCCTCAACTTGGGTTACTATTTGCTTGTACGTGCTGACATGTGGCTAAACTCAGCTGCTGTAATACCTGGTATTGCCCTCGACTAAGTGTACTAACATACATTATCTTCTAAATAATGCCTGAGTGTTGTCTCCTCACGGGCAGACTGCTTCTGCAGTCTGTCAGTGGTGGGTTGTTAATCAGACATTATGAACACTGTGCCTGATACCTTGGTCATTAATTCGCAAATTCAGGCTGTGCCCTTTTGCATGATAGCAGATTATTACTTGCAAATTGGTCACATTATTTGCCCCCCCCTCCCCTCAACCTGGGTTATTAATTACGTGTATGTGTTGGCATGTGGTTAAACTCCTCTGCAGGCAGGCAGTGATGGGTTAAAATTATCTGACATTACACTATGCCTGTTGCCTTAGACAGTGATTCTCAAATTCTTGCTGCGCCCTTAGGCACGATGCCTGGGTATTGTTTGCAAATGCGTCAAACTAGCAACAGTTGGACAATCCCTGTCATTAAGACGTTTACATTTTATTTCACAAATGTCTAGCTAAGTGGGTCAAATTCGATATCGACAAATGAGGTGACACACATTGTATTTCTTTTGTTCAAATAGTGCTATCCTTGCTGTCGTGACAATGAGTTTGATTGACACTGATCTCTTGACGAAGTTGGTGAGGATATACAATCAATCAAATCATGCTTTTCCGTGCTGTTTTGTTGGCCACATCAGTCAAGATTTGACCAATCATCTCACTCGTGTTCATTCCGATTGTGACATTTATTTTATCTGAGTTGACAGGACAGCCAACTAAATCATGTCTTCTACCCTGCATGTTACCTTCAGTTACTTCAACTAAGCTTTGTTAATTTGGAATAAATCCAATACTTGTTTGAAATCTCCTCTGCTGACCATGTCTTACAGCTACTGGAACGTCTTGGTTCTGATACCGATAAACTCTTGCTCATCACTGCTAAAAATGAAAAAATAATGAAAAATAACTGATGATTTTTGAGAATAGCGCTGGTCGGTTTTGCCGTTACGTTGGGTAAAGGGTTAAGCTAATCAGTCTTCTACGGTAGAGCTGGGGCTTAATATTGTCTTTAGAACAAGATAGAATTAGTTAAATTTCTAGATGCATTATGAGGAAAGTTTGCCGTTCGAAATTTTATTATTTTGACATCAATGTTGGGAAAGTTAACTCTATCAAAAGGAGACCTGTCTCTACATCAAACAAAAATAATTTTACACGTAGAATATATACAGTGCGGCCGCTGTAGACTGGTCACTTCCCACCGGTGGACGCAATAATATTAGATTTCAAACACGAAGTCATCACAAATTTAATTATTGAAGTACCGGGTACCACATGGTGATTCATGAATTAAAATTTTACTGATGATGATTTTTATTACCTTGTAAACGCATGCGTAGACATTACTAACCACGCGTAGATTACGACCATTCCACAGCGACTGAACGGTGTCGATAGAGAATTCACAGAACATGTCAATGTACAGAATATTAAAAGCACTTCAGTGATGGTCTCCACAAAAACAAAAACCGGTAACACTGATATATTTATATTATCGGTCCAGGGATCACACACTGTCCATTTATAATTATTGGCAGATTTAGGTTAATATTTTTAGCTGCTTTTCAAGATAATTTTTTTTGTTGCAAATAAAATGCACATATAGTAACCCTATCACAACTCTTTATTTAGTTAGCACATAGCGAACTGGGTACAACAAACCCCCAATCCGCACGACGGACTTACATGTGATAACGGTCCTAGAATCAAATCTTGTCACGACACGAGGAGACACTAGCTGTTGAAAATGTCGTTAACCTTCAATAAATAAATATATCAAATCTAGTCTTGTAAGAAAGTACATGATTGCCAGAAGGATGAAATCGATACCTATGTATCCAGTTAAAGCGCAAATATGCCTATTGTAAAATTGTTGAAGTCTTCATAGTCGTCATCTTCGTATGGATATTCCTCCTCGTTATATTCATCTGAATATTCCTGATCGTCATCCTCGTCTGAGCGTTGTCCCTCATCCTCATCTGAGGAATCTTCCTCTTCCTCCACACCTGAACATTTGTCATTCTTCTCATTCGCGTCAGGATCTCCATCCACTATTTTGATAAGGGCGCGTAAATCCTCCTCAAAAGTAGGTCTTGAACGTTTGCGAACATCGTTGGCATCGGAACATACCTCCTGGGCATTAACATTCACAGATACCCCATCACATGTTGAGCCACAAAGAGTCTGCGATGTTTCACTTGAATCGCCGGTATTTCCAACTGAACATTCATCATTGTTGCAAGGCGGTTCTGACAAGTTTATTTCATCTGGGTTTGATCTTACACGAGTTGATGTCATTTGGGTAAGCTCTTGCTCGTTGCCACTTTCTTGAATATTGGGAGAGAGTTTGAGGTTACTCACTTGTAGAGACAAACGTTTCCCCTCAAACTGATTGGGAGAGAGTATTTCCTCTTCGCGTAATCTGTTTGTCTCAATCGGTGCATTCAAAGCCTTATTTTTTTTTCTCCATCCATGCTGCTAGACGTTTAGCATCTCGTCGTTTGTTTGATGGTGTCTTCTTTTTCTTCTGTTTACATCGATCCGCTTTTCCTCCATCTCGTGAAGTAGAAATGGGGAGCACTGAACTTTGGTGTGTTTCTTCCTCCATGTAGGTTTCTGGTGTGCATTTTTCATGGGTCTTAATATCATAATCTTCTTCGCTAAATTGGACAAAATCCGCTTCAAGATGGATAACGCCGTTTGCAGCCGTGATTTCCCAGTCTACGGCGGATGAAACACAGAGATTCCTTAGCACGTTATAGACTTCATGTGGTAAAAAGTTATTTTCCATTTCATTTGTCTAATGATCCAAAGTCTATATAAGGTGAATTTTTGAGGACCGAAAATATAGTAAATATGATAGTGTTAATATGACAGGGGTAATTGAACTGAAGTTTCTGAATGAATGAATGAAAGAATGAAAGGTTTTAGCGCGCCGAAAGCGCGCAGGGACGATGTGGGATTTACAAATCCCTTGCGACCCGGTTAACCTTATTTTTTTTCCCTTGGATCACACAGGCCTAGCTTTCCTATTTCCCAAAATGGAGTCTGAGGGGGTTATGCACGCGGTTAGAATACCCGGCAGTTTACGCTGGAGTGTTAGATGATCAATACTCAGTCCCTCAACGCCTTTAAAACTATCAGAGAGCGAGCTCTATTCGGTTCCAGTTCGGCGATGGTAGAGGTTTGAGTCCCACCATGGTGGCGAGCCAGAATGTAATGTTGTGCGATGGCAAGTTTAAGGGAAGAAGAGAAAAGAAAACCAAACAGCAACGCCGGTTTGGTAGCGGCCCCGGTATATGACCATAGCGGTTACAAAAAAGAAGTGGAGAAAGCTCCAACAGTTTAGTTTTAAGAAACCGGGAGTCATCCATCAAGCTTTCTGGGAGATAGGATGCCGTATGTGATTTTGAGGTATCTGGTTATCCTTCGGGAATTCCAAATGACCTCCTCCACCCCACCCCCCACCCCCCCCCCCCCAAAAAAAAACAAAAAAAAAAAACACTCACTGACACACACCCTCAAGCCCTTAAAAGGGCTATTAAATCTTTATTCAAATGTTTATTTATATCAAATGTACACTCGTTCTCAGCCAGACAAGCTCGTTTCAATCCTTGCCTAGCGTTTGGTGGTTTCTTGTATATGTTGCAGAAAGGTAAGTTGCACCAATTCCTCCTACGCTTTGTCTACCATTTCCATGCGTCTTCCTGATAAGAGTGTTGCAAGAAAATTTGAGAATGTTCAGTTAGAAAAGTAAAAGGTAGAGAGAAAGATAGGTATCCGCTATTGTATATTGCGCCTGTTGTGTGATTGTTGCTATGGATGGGGTAAGGGGTGTGTTTCTTCGGAGCCCACTCCCCACACGCAGAGTTGCGAGGCAATCCTCACAGACTCAATCCTAAAGATCTCAATGAGTAGCGAGGCAATCCTCACTGGCTCCACGCAGTTTAATTCTATTGAGTAATTTTAATTTACTGTGGATTATTTTGTTTTTCTGTTTAGGGTTCGGTGTTCGTTCAGCTTCACCATTGATTCACTGTCCTGGAGTATGTGGAGGGTTTTGTTATATAGATCTTATTAAACGCGTTTCAATCGCGCTTCAGCAGAGTTGCGAGGCAGTCCTCACAGACTCTATCTTAAAGTTCCCAATGAGTAGCGAGGCAATCCTCACTGACTCCACGCGATTTAGTTATATTGTATAATTTTTATTTTATTTTATTTTATTTTATTTTTTTTTTTTTTTTTTTTTTTTTTTTTTTTTTTTATTTTCTGGAAACTTATTTTGTTTTTCTGTTAAGGGATCGGTGTTCGTTCAGCTCAACCATTAATTCACTATCTTGGAGTCTGTTGAGGGTTTTGTTTTGTAGGTCTTTTAATCGCCTATCAATAGTTTCTATTTTTGCTAGCTCGTGAAGTTCCTTTATCGGTGTCCATTTCGGTTTGCATAGTGCCACTCGCAGGGCATAATTTTGAACCCTCTGTAGCTTCTGAATGTTGGTTTTGCTTAGGTCGCTTGTTATTATGGCACCGTATTCTAGTACCGGACGTATAAATGTTTTGTAGAACTTGAGAAGCACATCTTTGTTTGCTCCCCAATTTCTACCTCTGATCATCTTCAGAAAATTGATACGTTTAGTAGCTCTAACCGTAATGGAGTTTTCGTGACTGTTTAGACTGAGATTGCTATCTAGGATAAATCCCAAAAATTTGGCCTCTTTGTTTGCTTCTAGTTTGTGGTCGTATAACTGGAGATCGATACTTGGGACTGGTTTTTTCCTTTGCTTTTTGAAGAACGTAACTTTTTGAGTTTTGGCGGCATTAAGTTTGATGCGCCACAGGGCACACCAGCTCTCAAGATCGCGAATGGTATCCTGTAGACGATTTTTAATTATGTTTCTGGACTTGCTGGCTGTCCAATTGCCTTTGTCGTCTGAGAACTGCGATAGTTCAACAAAGTTTTTCCCTACTTTTTCTATATCATTCACATATATTATGAAAAGAAGCGGACTTAGAACCGACCTTGTGGTGTTCCCGCTTCGAGTATTACTTCCTCGGACACCTCGCGATTAACCCTCACCTTGATTTTTCGGTCAGTTAGAAATGATGATATGATCCTTAGAATTTTAGTGAGTAATCCCATTTTCGCTAGTTTATATCTCACGCCATTGTGCCATACCGAGTCGAACGCTTTTTCTACATCCAAGAAAAGCGCGGTTCCGATTTCGTTTTGACTAAATGCTGTTTTCATATAATCGACCAGTCTATATACGTGTTCGATTCCCTCTTTCTGACTCCTATACGCTCTTTGCCATTTGTTGAAAAAGTTGCTTGATTCGAGATAGCTGCGAAGTCTCGTAGTGAGAATCCGCTCAAATATTTTCCCAACACAGCTAAGCAAGCTGATTGGGCGGTAATTAGAAGGGTTGGTAAGGTCTTTGTCGGGTTTAGGTATCATGACTCCCGTGGCCACTTTCCAGCATTTTGGGAAGTACCCACAGGAGAGACAGCAGTTTAAGAGTTTGGTAAGTCTGCAGTAGGAGATGTTGGGGCACTGTTTCATTATTTTGTAAGAGACTTCGTCTTCTCCTGGGGACGAAGATGACCTGCATTTTCTGATTATACCCATGACCTCTTCTATTTGTTCGGTTAATTCATGGTCGTCCCCGTCTTCATGCCTTTGGTCGAAGTTCGGTTCATTGAAGATTGAGTTGTTATCTTGGACAAATTTATTTACTCGTACCTTAAAATCGTTGTCATATCTGTTCCCTTCTTGTGGACGATGTGCCTTCTTTAGAAGTTCGGCAAAAGCACTGGCCTTTGCCTTGTCGTCTATGGCCATAGATCCGTCGCTAGTCTTTAGCGCATTATTATTGGCAATTTTGCTCTTTTGGCCAGTAAGAGTTTTAAATGTATCCCAGAACCTCTTAGGTTCTCTCAGCCCATTTAGGTTTTCGGTTGCTTTTTCCCATCTCACGCGATTGTCGTTAGCTATGGCCTTTTTTACTTCCCCATGAAGGCGATTATACGCGGTTTTAAGTTCTGCTCTTTTCATTTGATCATTCTCTGATTGGTAAGCCCGGAAGGCTTTTCTTTTTTGTTTGATTATTTGAAGAGTTGTTTGGGTTATTCTGTTGATCCGCGTCTTTACTGTTTGCTTGGGGCAGATTTCATCTAGCGTACTGTTAATAACCTCGTTAAGGTGGGTGCAGGCTTTTTCTAGTTCATGAACATTTGAGGGGTCATTTGCCTTTATTTTTACTTCGATAATGTTTCTGAAGAGGTTCCAGTCAATTTTTGATAGGTTCCTCCTATTCACGGGAGGATACCTTGCGGGACAGTATTACATTTCAGAGTGGCGTGAACCGGCAGGTGATCACTGCCTAGATCATCATCTCCTACAAATATGTCTTGCATTTGGCTGGTTAGTGATTTGCTGGTGATAATCAAGTCTTGGATATCTGATTGATGGAGTGGGTTGTTGCTTATGTATGTTACGTCTTGATCGTTATTTACCACGAATAGATCGAGTTCTTCAATGATATGGAAAAGGGCGTCACCATTAGGCTCAGTCTTATGACAACCGAATACCTGGTGTTTGGAATTGAAATCACCCAAGAACATGCAGTGCTTGTACTTGTTGGTAAAAAATTCAAATACTTTACTGTCTACTGTTGCTTGCGGCTTGTTATAATATGATATGATGGCCACGTGTTTGTGGTCAAGTTCAATTTCAGCTGCAATCACTTCAGCATTGAGGTGGTCGCATGGTATTGATTTGTATTTAATCTCCTGCCTTATTAACAGAGCGACACCGCCGCCTTTTTGGGCGGGGCGATCTCTTCTAATAATATCAAAACCACATAACGAGAATTGTTTGTTTGGTTTAAGCCAGGTTTCGCTAATTCCAATTACGTCCGTATTTTTTAAATAATGTGACATTTGCAAATTTTTCTGATTAACGCTTCGAGCGTTCCACTGGACTATTTTTAGTGTATCCATGAATGGTTTAGGAATAACTGTACTAAGTTTATTTAAGTTTAATTACTATTTGTAATATTGTTACATAATTATATTCTGTTGACGGCCGCTTCTAATAGCGTGTGAGATATTTGAGTATTATATAACTTAGAGGCTGTTTTACTAATCTCTTTGCAAACGTCCGAAAGACTGGTGTCCAAGTGTTTCTTCATTACGCTGAAAATAGAGCCAGCCATTAGAGTACACGTGGAATAAGGGGAAGATGAGTTCTCGACATTACTTACATTTAGAGCTTTAAGCTGGATGTTTGTTTTAACTTTTTTGAAGTGGCTACAACCCCGGTAGTTGCTGGGGTGTTGACCACCGCAATTCGGGCATTTCAGAGTTTTAGCACTACATGCCTTCGCGATGTGTTTGTCACCGCATTTCATACATCGTTGCTCCCCGTTGCATTTGTGTGACAAGTGCCCAAATTTCTGACACTTGTGACACTGAACGGGTTGCGGAAGAACACGATATTCCTCGGTTTCGTATTTTTTGCCATTAATAATTACCCCTTTGCTTATCAGATTTAATTTCGTTGCTCTATTAGGGCATTTTACTTTTATTTTCCAAGTATGGTTACCCGTGGCTTTGGAGATTAGTCTCTCCCACGAGCATCCTGGAAGGGCTTTATCAATCGAGTTTTTTTCCGTTTTGGGGTGGACGCGTGTGATTACGACACAGGGGTTTGGTTGCGGGTGGCCCTGTGTCTTGTTGGTTTTATTGGTCACCTTAGGGGGCGTTTTGGCTTTTACTTTATCGGCGTACGTCGCTCTATCGGTTGGGCTAGCTGTCGCATTCACTATTTCCGGTGATGTAGACTCTGTTGCGTTAACAGAGTCCCCATTTCTTGGTGTGACCACCGAGTCCTTTCCAGTAGCGGTGCTCTGTGAATTTTTCTTGATGATTTTTGTCTTCTTGACATGCCGATCAATAGTCATACAGAAACCATTTTCGTCTTCGACGTCCACGGTTTCATCATTTTCACGGAACTCATTGGAGAGTTTCCTTTTCGATCGATTTTGGTTTGGTGATTTTTTCTGTCGCTGCGATTTGGGGACTTTAGCTGAATTTTTATCCAATTGAATTTCAACCGCCACGGCCGGGGAAACTGCAACCGTGTTGGTAGCTTCTTCTACTATGGAACGCAGCCAGTTATCCTGGCTGGGGGTAATTAGATCTGAATCTATTTCAGATATCCCCGGCAGTGAGCCGGCGGACGCAGGTCTTCTCATTTCTGTAGCAGCGTCAATATATGGTAAGTCAGGAACTGGAGGAGCATGGTCCTCCTTACCTGGTTTGGCTTTCAGAATTGCCTTTTCCAGTTCCCTTTTCAATTCAGCCTTTTCTTTATCTGCCTGCCGCTTCTGGGCTTGCAGCTCTGACCGCAAACCCTCTATGGTGTCATTTAATCTGGCTATTTCTTTCTGGAAGCCAGACATCATCAACATCATCGATGTCATATCAGTATTAGTGGAATTTCCACTGTTGCTCAGACTACCAGAATTAAAGGCAGAACTGTTTAACTGAGCTTGACTTTGTTTATCCATTATGTTTATTTGTAAATAATTCTAAAATTCTAAATTTTATTTTTTAAGTTATTAAAGATTTTAATTTAATTGTATTGACTTAAATTGTGTTGACTTAAATATTAGTTTTTAGTTTTAACAGAGAAAAGCAGACAGAAAATAGATAGAATTAAAGATAAACACTTACAAAATTACACTAGAGTACACTGAAGTTTCTAACTTTCAGAGCGGATAATAAATAGACTTTTCGTTTCATACAAACAATGCGTCTGTAATTAATGTTTTGATAGATATTTCAACAATCTATTTGAGTGAAAGATTATTCTATTGCCAAATGTGACAGGATCGTGTAACAAGTCAGTGTGTAAAATCTTCATAATATATATCACACCTCGCGAAGCCAGTCGAGCAAAAACAGAGTGCGAAAATAGAATGTGGCTTATCGACGTGACAGAGTTTGAAAAAACAACATTTCTTTTCACACCTTCTGTCGCCCAGACACGTAGACATAAACCTTAAACAGCTAAAAAGTGTTATTTTATGTCAATCTATCACTCCAATGCAAACTGCCGGGAATTCTAACCGCGTGCATACCCCTTGAGACCCCATTTGAGGCAATAGGAAAGCTAGGCCTGTGTGATCCAAGATCCAAGTGAAATAAAATAAAGCTAACCGGGTCGCAAGGGATTTGTAAATCCCACATCGTCCCTGCGCGCCTTCGGCGCGCTAAAACCTTTCCTTCATTCAAGTGTCGAAAGGCTAACCGGGTCGCAAGAAATTTGTAAATCCCACATCGTCCCTGCGCGCCTTCGGCGCGCTAAAACCTTTCATTCATCAAGTGTCGAAAGGGGCTTGCCATTCCACTCTCTAATAGTCTTAATGGCGTTAAGGGATTGATTATTGACAATCTATCACTCCAACGTAAACTGCCGAGAATTCTAACCGTGTGCATACCCCCTCAAACTCCATTTGAGCCAATAGGAAAACTACGCCTTTGTGATCCAATTGAAATAAAATAAGGTTAACCGGGTCGCAATGGATTTGTAAATCCCACATTGACCCTGCGCACCTTCGGCGCGCCAAAATCTTTCATTCATCATGCCATTCCATTCCCGACACCTTCCAAACGGATAGACCAGATGCGATCAAAGTAACATGTGGTTCGTTCTAAAGATATGTTATTCGGTTCGCAAGGGATTTCATTCCCACATCACCCCTGTGCGCCTTCGGCCCGTTGACGCTTTTCATTAATTCAGATATAGGGCTGATATGCTTATAAGTGAAATTGGGAAGAAAGAGGTATGGTAGCAATATAGTTTTTCTTGGAGTAGGGCGGAACGAATCGGAGGAGAGGGAGCATGTTTGGAAGTCCAGGTTTATTACAATAACTTATCGTATGAGAACCGCGTCTTATGCAGTGAATGGCCAAAAGAGTTGTTATTATTATTATCATTATTATTATTATTATTATTATTATTATTATTATTATTATTATTATTATTATTATTATTATTATTTTAATCTATTCTATTGCGTAATGAAACCGGAACCCGCCCAGGGTTGTAGGATTATTTGAATCTCTTTAGGTGAATTACAGAACTGGGCGTAATAAGTGTGAGGTGCCAAGGAGTGCAGTTTTCTGCGATTGAATATCTACAATGGAAGTGACTGAGTTATCACTCCATGTTTTCCTGATAAGACCCAGTGCACCAATAACGATGGATACTGTGTCGTTTTTATATGACACATTCTGTAGATCTTCATTTTAAGATCTTTAAACTTAGTACATAAATGTGACACAAATTGTTTTATAATTACTCCCGTGGGAGATTTCCCATCTTCCATAACTACAATATTGACCCATTGTCTATTGTCTTCCGGTATCCGGTATCTACATAACAATAATAACTCTTTGGCCAGCCGCTGATTTGTCGCGGTCCTCATAAGAGAAGGCCATCATTCCCCCTGCACCCCACCCCCTCTTCCTCTCCTCTCCTCCCAGCATTCAGATATAAACTGCTTAATAGTGTCCCTCACTTCCTCTTTTTCAATTTCTTCAATAAGCATTCCTACCCTCTCCCTCGTGTCCCCCTTCAGCCATCTATCCTTTGTTTCTTCACCCCACTTCTGCATTATTCTTCCAGTAAATTTTATTCTATAAGGTATATACTGTGGGCATTCCAAGAGAAAATGTTCCAGGGTCTCCACTACTCCAGAGTGGCACATTTGGCATCCCTTTTCCCCATCTCTCCCAATTTTTCCCCGAAGCTCCAGTGATCTTGATCTCAGTTTGAACAGCAGTGACCCTCCAAAGGTGCCATCTAGGTACTTCTCAAAAGCTGGCTTTTTTATATTGTAACCCCTGCAGTGATCTTTTCACGCTAACCCCTGCTCGCCAGTTTCGATTGCAATCTTCCATGACTCTCTCTTCGACAAACCTTTTGCCTTCTTTCATTCCTACTTCTATGTTTGTGACCTCTATAGAGTAATTGTCCATTAGTTCCCTCACATGTTTTGACCACCCCGTTTCTATATTAGAATTCCAAATGGTATCGAGCATCAATTTGCACCACCGGTTGTCAGGCAGGTTTCTCAAGTAGTTAAAGTAACACAGTTTTCCCAAATCTACCCTGTCCTTGATTTTCATACACCCAAGCTCCCCCCTTACTGCTTCCAAAGCTGTAGCATTACTCGACCCTGTTATCCATCTGCCGGCATCATTCTGAGTACTTTCCAACTTCTTAATAACGGTTTGGTTTAATGGAATCACGTCCGTGCCATACGTTATACTTGGTAAACCCACCCTCTCCCACAGTGTTTTCCCCACAAAGACCTTGTTGAAAGTATTTTTCCCTAAAAGTTTTAGTTGGTTCAGAATTCTTTTCCCCTTCAGAATCAGTTTGGCTGAGTAATTTCTGTACACCCCTCTTCCCGTTATATTTATGCTTACCCCTAGATACTCATACTCTCCCGTTTCTCATACAGTGATTTGTTTGCTTTCCCCTTTGGGGATTGAGAACTCCCCCACTCTCCATCTCTTCGTCATATCTACCTTGCGTCCAACGGGTATTACCTTGCTTTTATTTTCATTTAGTTCGAGCCGCCAAGTGTTCCCATATCTACCAACAATTTCCAGCAATTTCTCTAGCCCCTGTTCAGTTCTAGACATTAACACCATGTCGTCCGCAAAGAATAAGCCTGGTATCTTTATCTCTCCAACACTTACCCCCTCCGCACTCTGAATTAGTTCGTCCCCAAAATCTTTAACATACAATGCAAACAAAATCGGTGAAAAGATACACCCCTGCTTGAGGCCTATATCCATAGGGACTCGTTTTGTAGTGATACTCCCTAGACTGAGTTGGCTTTGCACATCTGTATACAGTGCTTTCATGATTCCCACAAAGTCACCCCCCAGTCCGATGCCCTCGAGCTTTCGCCACATACCTTCCCTCCACACTCGGTTGTACGCTTTTTTTCACATCTAGAAATGCCAGAAACATCTTTTTCTTTTCAGCCTTTGTTGATTCTATCAGTTGGGTGAGTGTAAATAGGTGATCAGTGACTCTTCGACCTTTCCTGAAACCATTTTGAATTTCTCCTAAAAAACCTTTCTCTTCAATAACTTCCTCTAGTCTACCGTATATGACCTTACAGAATACTTTTCCGATGTTACTACTAACTGATATCCCCCTATAGTTATCTATAACTTCCTTATCCCCCTTTTTGTGTATGAACGACTCCTTACTTTCCCTCCACTCTCTGGGGACCTCTTGCTTTCGCAGAGCCAGGTTGAAAAGGTTTGTCAGGACTTCAATAAGTGCCTCCCCTCCATTTTTGAGGAATTCGTTCGGACTTTCATCAGTCCCTCCCGCTTTACCATTTTTTTAATTTCGAGACCACGTTCCGCACATCTTCTGCCGTTATTTCGCTACATACACGATTGGATAGGTTCTCCTCCATCAGTGTATTTCTTTTTGGTGGGGACCCACTGCCCCATCGCCTATCGTTTATCTTTTCCCAGTGCTTGACTAACTCTGAAGCGATACGGCCTTTATCTTCTGTACTTTCCCCATCCACTTTGATACTCTGCACACTACTTTTCCCCCGTTTATTTACCCAGTTCCAAAATACGTTTGAGCTCGAACCCCCCGTTTTCTTTATTGTTCTGGCAAGACTGCAATTGCGCTCCTTCCTATTATTATTCTTTATCTCATTCACCTTTTTCCGTGCCAGTTCATATTCTCCTTTCATTTGTCTCCTGTCATTGTTATCCACCCCTTTAAGCTTCCTACTTCTTCTGTAAGCAGCGCATTTTACCTTCCTTTCTTTTATAGCCTTTTTCAGTCCCTCGTTAACCCTGTATCCAAGCTCTCTCGTTGGGACCCTCACCCTTCCTATACAATCCTTCCCTGCCTCTGTTAGGCTATTTACTATGCCATCTGAAATACTCTGGACATTTGCATCCCTAGGTATACATTCAAGATTTGGTTTTAGTTTTTCCCGAAACTGCTTCCAGTCGGCTCCTTGTTTTAGTCCCCAAACTTCCTTGAAGGTATTTCTGTCTCTATTCGTCTTTTTGCCCATAATCTTAACTGTTATCAGGTTCTGATCACTACCCAAGTCATTTTTTCCCTCGTCATCTATTTCTACATCTATAACCTCCCTCCATACGCTAATGTCAGTGAGTATATAATCAATTATTGTTTTCTTATCGTTCCTCTCCCAGGTCCATTTACCCTTACATTTCGCATCCCTGTTCAGGATCTTTAAACCAAGCTCTTTTGATAGGTCCAACATCTTCCTCCCATTCGTGTTAATTTTCCTATCACCTCCCTGTATGCCCTCCTCCTTATCCCCGATGTGCCCATTGAAGTCCCCCATTAGGACAATACTGAACCCTCTGCTTTCAAGCTCTGCAATATTCGATCTAAGAGTTGTATATATTGAATCATTCCACTCGGGCTTACTTCCCTCCACTGCTAAGTATACAACACCAACGGCAACACTCCTGCTTCCTAACTTGATTTTTGCCCAGACTATTTCGTTGGATACTGGAATCTGAGTCCTTGCTCCTGTGAGATCTGTAATCAATGAGGGCTGTAATGCCTCTTTAGCGTAGATGCCAACACCCCCACCCCGTTTCTGACCCTCAGTTCGCCCAGCTCCTATCCACACGCAACCCTTCATCTGATCAACCCGCTCATCCCGTCGTATCCACGTCTCACTTAGACCCATTATATCGAAGTCTCCTTCGTCCATCATTGTTGATATTTCGCTTACTTTCTTGTGCAGACCCTGGATGTTGCAGTACCCAAACTTAATGAATCTTTGTTTTATTTTGTCATCACTGGCACATTATTATAACCCTGGTATGTCCCTGTGTTGTGCATGTTTGTTGTTCTTCCTATGTTCCCAGCATTTGAGCCCCTCTGGGTTATCGGCTGTGGTCCCCTACCCCCCTTTTCTCCAAAAAAGGCACAGCCACCTGTAAAATATTTTGGCCCAACAGGTCTGTACCCATCCTACTTAAATGCAATCCGTCTCGCCCATACAACTCTCCTTGTCCCCAGAATGAATCCCAGTGGTCAATGAAATGTATTCCCAAGTCTTTGCAGTGCTCTTCCAGCTCCTCGTTTAGTGCCATAATCAGCGAGTTCCTCTCATTCCCACCACCCATAACGGGGAGCACCCCTGAAACGATGATCCGAGCATTCCTGCTAAGTAGCTTACTAATTAGGTCCTTGTATGTGTCCACCAAACGAACTGATTTCCTCTCCCTGATGTTATTGGACCCCACATGTAATACCACTACCGGATCAGGCCCCGACCCAGCTACAATACCGTCCACTCTATCCCTCAGGTCCTCCACTTTAGCCCCCGGAAAGCACAGAACTGTTCTATTTTTACTGTCCGGACCACAGACAACCTTGTCGATCCCCCGAACTATGCTACTTCCCGCAACCACCAACTTACCTTTGGCCCTCGCCCTATTTATCTCCTCTAGTCTCCTATTGTTTACAGCGTCCTCTTCCTCTCCAACAGCCCCACTCGGAATCAATATCGGTATCGGTATCTTTGACCTAGGATTACTCCTATCCTTGTCCCTCCGTCTCTTTCCAGGCCCTGAACTACCCGGACTACTCCCCTGGTCTTCTCCCGGATCCCTCCTCCGTTTTCCTGGCCTAGACCCCAAGGTACTATCTGTTGCACTATCCTCCATCACCTCCTCTGTCTCTTCCGAATCGAGCACATCAAATCTGTTTCTGGTGCTGCACTCCCCACTGCCTTTGGACTTTACACCCCTATCTACCTGCTTCTCTGGCCCCCCTTTCCTACCACGTTTGATAGTCCACGCCAAACGCTTTACAGCATTGCTCCGGCCTGGGCCCCCCTCATCTGTCCTACGTACTTTTGTAGCAGCCCCCACCTCATCACCTACCTCATTCACATCAAAGGTAATACCCCCATGTTTCCTCTTGGAACCACCGACAACCACCCACTTTTCTCGGAAAGCTACTTTCACAGGTGTAACTCCAGACAGCCCCGCCCTACCAAGTTTTCCCTTCAGCTCAGCAATCTCCCCCTCAAACTTAACAATTGTCTCAAGTAGGCGGAGGATTTCCTGACAGTTTGCACATACCTCTCCATATCCCATCGAACGACAGTCCCCATACATCATAGAACACTGTTTACAAACTTCAAGACCAATATCGCCATCGGTGGCCCCACCAACCCGGCTCTGACCGACACCCCCAGTGACCTCTGTCTGCACACCAATACTTATCCGGTTGGCACCGTTGACCTGGACCGCGATATTACACGTATTTACCTCCATACTTACCTCCGTCTGAACATACTTGCTCGCCATCATCAAGACAAAATTACGCGATCGGACAGGGAAAACTGTAAACACGCGACAAAAGGCAACACGACGAACCGTTCGACAACTTAGCGCTCACAGTTTTATTTAAGACCTCCTAACTTTGTCCCAGTTACTATACTAAACTAACTCCCCACAAAGTTGAATAAAATAACCTGAAAATGAAATATATATGATTAGTAAACAATAAAAATACTTGTGCACGTGCACATTGTGTCTGATACTTTGGTTATTAATTCGCAAATTCAGGCTGTGCCCTTAGGCATGATAACAGGGTGCTGCGTGTAATGGTGTCACAATATTTGTCTCTCTCCTCAACGTGGGTTAATATTTACATTAAGCTCATTAATAATTTGAGCTGTTGTAATACACAGTACTGCCCTTAACTTTGTTTACCAAAAGACATTATCACCTTAATTAATGCCCGAGTGTTGTCTCATCACTGGCAGACTGCTTCTGCAGTCTGGCAGTGATGAGTTAATAATCTGAAATTGTGAACACTATTCCTGATAACTTAGTTATTAACTCTTAATTTCAGGCCGTGCCTTTTGGCATGACACCAGGGTATTACTTGCAAATGGGTCACAATATTTGCCCCTCCACCACCCCTCAACCTGGGTTATTATTTTACTTATGTGCTGACATGTGGTTAAACTCAGCTGCTGTAATACGCGGTATTGCCCCGAACCAAGTGTACCAGCAGACATTATCTCCTTAATAACGCCTGATTATTGTCTCATCACTGGCAGACTGCTCCTGCAGTCTGGCAGTGATGAGTTAATGATCAGACATTATGCACTTTGAGCCTGATATCATGGTTGTTAATTCGCAAATTCAGGCTATGCCCTTAGGCATGATAACAGGGTACTGCATGCAAATGCTGTCACAATATTTGTCTCTCCCCTCAACCCGGGTTAATATTTACATTATGTACATTGTTTATTTCAGCTGTTGTAATACACGGTCCTGCCTGTAACCACGCTTACCAAAAGACATTATCACCTTAATTAAATCCTGAGTGTTGTCTCATCACTGGCAGACTGCTTCTGCAGTCTGGCAGTGATGAGTTAATAATCGGATATTTTGAACACTATGCCTGATGATACCTAAGTTATTAATTTTTATCTTTAGGCTGTGCCTTTAGGCATGGTACCAGGGTGTCTACTTACAAACGTCTCATCACTGGCAGACTTCTTCTGCAGTCTGGCAGTGATGAGTTAATAATCTGATATTTTGAACACTATGCCTGGTAATACCTTAGTTATTAATTCTAATCTTTAGGCTGTGCCTTTAGGCATGGTACCAGGGTGCTTTCTTACAAACGGGTCACAATATTTGTCCCCCCACCACCCCCCAACCTGGGCTATTTTTTACCTATAAGTGCTGATATGTGGTTAGAAACAGCTGCTGTAAGATAGGGTATTGCCCCCAACCAGGTGTATAAACAAACATCAACTCCTTAATAATACCTGAGTATTGTCTTATCACTGGCAGAGTTGTCTTGCAGTCTGGCAGTGATGAGTTAATGATCAGTCGACGTGCACATTGTGCCTGATACTTTGGTTATTAATTCGCATAATCAGGCTGTGCCCTTAGGTATGATAACAGGGTGCTGCGTGTAATGGTGTCACAATATTTGTCTCTCTCCTCAACGTGGGTTAATATTTACATTAAGCTCATTAATAATTTGAGCTGTTGTTATGCACAGTACTGCCCTTAACTTTGTTTACCAAAAGACATTATCACCTTAATTAATGCCCGAGTGTTGTCTCATCACTGGCAGACTGCTTCTGCAGGCTGGCAGTGATGAGTTAATAATCTGAAATTGTGAACACTATTCCGGATATCTTAGTTATTAACTCTTAATTTTAGGTCATGCCTTTTGGCATGACACCAGGGTATTACTTGCAAATGGGGCACAATATTTGCCCCTCCACCATCCTTCAAACTGGGTTACTATTTTACTTATGTGCTGACATGTGGTTAAACTCAGCTGCTGTAATACGCGGTATTGCCCCGAACCAAGTGTACCAGCAGACATTATCTCCTTAATAGTGCCTTATTATTGTCTCATCACTGGCAGACTGCTTCTGCAGTCTGGCAGTGGTGAGTTAATGATCAGACATTATGCACATTGTGCCTGATATCTTGGTTGTTAATTCGCAAATTCAGGCTATGCCCTTAGACATGATAACAGGGTACTGCATGCAAATGCTGTCACAATATTTGTCTCTCCCCTCAACCCGGGTTAATATTTACATTATGTACATTGTTTATTTCAGCTGTTGTAATACACGGTACTGCCTGTAACCATGTCTACCAAAAGAAATCATCACCTTAATCAATGCCTGAGTGTTGTCTCGTCACTGGCAGACTGCTTCTGCAGTCTGGCAGTGATGAGTTAATAATCTGATATTTTGAACACTATGCCTGATGATACCTTAGTTATTAATTCTTATTTTTAAGCTATGCCTTTATGGCATGGTACCAGGGTGTTTACTTACAAACGGGTCACAATATTTGCCCCTCCACCACCCCCCAATTTGGGCTATTTTGTACCTATATGTGCTGACATGTGGTTAAAATCAGCTGCTGTAAGATAGGGTATTGCCCCAAACCAAGTGTATAAACAAACATCAACTCCTTCATAATACCTGAGTATTGTTTCATCACTGGCAGACTGCTCTTGCAGTCTGGCAGTGATGAGTTAATGATCAGTCGACGTGCACATTGTGCCTGATACTTTGGTTATTAATTCGCAAATTCAGGCTGTGCCCTTAGGCATGATAACAGGGTGCTGCGTGTAATGGTGTCACAATATTTGTCTCTCTCCTCAACGTGGGTTAATATTTACATTAAGCTCATTAATAATTTGAGCTGTTGTAATATACAGTGCTGCCCATAACTTTGTTTACCAAAAGACATTATCACCTTAATTAATGCCCGAGTGTTGTCTCATCACTGGCAGACTGCTTCTGCAGTCTGGCAGTGATGAGTCAATAATCTGAAATTGTGAACACTATTCCGGATATCTTAGTTATTAACTCTTAATTTCAGGCCATGCCTTTTGGCATGACACCAGGGTATTACCTGCAAATGGGGCACAATATTTGCCCCTCCACCATCCCTCAACCTGGGTTATTATTTTACTTATGTGCTGACATGTGGTTAAACTCAGCTGCTGTAATAAGCGGTATTGCCCCGAACCAAGTGTACCAGCAGACATTATCTCCTTAATAATGCCTGATTATTGTCTCATCACTGGCAGACTGCTCCTGCAGTCTGGCAGTGATGAGTTAATGATCAGACATTATGCAGATTGTGCCTGATATCTTGGTTGTTAATTCGCAAATTCAGGCTATGCCCTTAGGCATGATAACAGGGTACTGCATGCAAATGCTGTCACAATATTTGTCTCTCCCCTCAATCCGGGTTAATATTTACATTATGTACATTGTTTATTTCAGCTGTTGTAATACACGGTCCTGTCTGTAGCCACGCTTACCAATAGACATTATCACCTTAATTAATGCCTGAGTGTTGTCTCATCACTGGCAGACTGCTTCTGCAGCCTGGTAGTGATGAGTTAATAATCTGATATTTTGAACACTATGCCTGATGATACCTCAGTTATTAATTTTTATCTTTAGGCTGTGCCTTTAGGCATGGTACCAGGGTATTTACTTACAAACGTCTCATCACTGGCAGGCTACTTCTGCAGTCTGGCAGTGATGAGTTAATAATCTGATATTTTGAACACTATGCCTGGTAATACCTTAGTTATTAATTCTTATCTTCAGGCTGTGCCTTTAGGCATGGTACCAGGGTGCTTTCTTACAAACGGGTCACAATATTTGTCCCTCCACCACCCCTCAACCTGGGCTATTTTTTATTCATATGTGCTGACATGTGATTAAAATCAGCTGCTGTAAGATAGGGTATTGCCCCCAACCAATTGTACCAACAAACATCAACTCCTCAATAATACCTGAGTATTGTCTCGTCACTGGCAGACTTCTCCTGCAGTCTGGCAGTGACGAGCTAATGATCAGACAGTGTGCACATTGTGCCTGATACCTTGGTTATTAATTCGTAAATTCAGGCTGTGCCCTTAGGCATGATAACAGGGTACTGCGTGCAAATGGTGTCACAATACTTGTCTCTCCCCTCAACCTGGGCTAATATTTCCATCAAGTACATTGTTTATTTCAGCTGTTGTAATACACGGTACAGCCTTTAAGCAGCCTACCAAAAGACATTATCTCCTTAATCACTGCCTGAGTGTAGTCTCATCACTGGCAGACTGCTTCTGCGGGCTGGCAGTGATGAGTTAATAATCTGATACTTTGAACACTATGCCTGATACCACCAAGTACATTGTTTATTTCAGCTGTTGTAATGCACGGTACAGCCTTCAACCATGTTTACCAAAAGACCGTATCTCCTTAATCACTGCCTGCGTGTAGTCTAATCACTGGCAGACTGCTTCTGCGGGCTGGCAGTGATGAGTTAATAATCCGATACTTTGAACACTATGCCTGATACCTTACTTATTAATTCCTATCTTCAGGCTGTGCCTTCAGGCATGGTAACAGGGTATTACCTTCAAATGGTCCACGATATTTGCCCCTCCACCACCCCTCAACTTGGGTTACTATTTGCTTGTACGTGCTGACATGTGGCTAAACTCAGCTGCTGTAATACCTGGTATTGCCCTCGACTAAGTGTACTAACATACATTATCTTCTAAACAATGCCTGAGTGTTGTCTCCTCACGGGCAGACTGCTTCTGCAGTCTGTCAGTGGTGGGTTGTTAATCAGACATTATGAACACTGTGCCTGATACCTTGGTCATTAATTCGCAAATTCAGGCTGTGCCCTTTTGCATGATACCAGATTATTACTTGCAAATTGGTCACATTATTTGCCCCCCCCCCCCCAACCTGGGTTATTAATTACGTGTATGAGTTGGCATGTGGTTAAACTCCTCTGCAGGCAGGCAGGCAGTGATGGGTTAAAAATTATCTGACATTACACTATGCCTGTTGCCTTAGACAGTGATTCTCAAATTCTTGCTGCGCCCTTAGGCACGATGCCTGGGTATTGTTTGCAAATGCGTCAAACTAGCAACAGTTGGACAATCCCTGTCATTAAGACGTTTACATTTTATTTCACAAATGTCTAGCTAAGTGGGTCAAATTCGATATCGACAAATGAGGTGACACACATTGTATTTCTTTTGTTCAAATAGTGCTATCCTTGCTGTCGTGACAATGAGTTTGATTGACACTGATCTCTTGACCAAGTTGGTGAGGATATACAATCAATCAAATCATGCTTTTCCGTGCTGTTTTGTTGGCCACATCAGTCAAGATTTGACCAATCATCTCACTCGTGTTCATTCCGATTGTGACATTTATTTTATCTGAGTTGACAGGACAGCCAACTAAATCATGTCTTCTACCCTGCATGTTACCTTCAGTTACTTCAACTAAGCCTTGTTAATTTGGAATAAATCCAATACTTGTTTGAAATCTCCTCTGCTGACCATGTCTTACAGCTACTGGAACGTCTTGCTTCTGATACCGATAAACTCTTGCTCATCATTGCTAATTTATCCAATCTATTCACATGGCTTATGATAATAAACGCAGCAAAACAAAAACTTAAGGGCCTATATAAGTAATGAAATTTTGTTTATTTTGAAAATTCTCACCTCTGATATTCCTTCAATTCAAATTAAATATACACACAATGTACATCAAAATGAAGGTTGAGAGGTATAGAACACGAAACACATGTGCAATCAACTCATAGAGTCGACTGTAGGCACCACTGGTTCCTGGAAGTCTGCTGCCGTATTCGCACCAGAACTGATAATTTAATAATATTTCAAGAAAACAACTTGTGGCCAAATGTGCTTTATATATCCAAGAACAAAGCTAGGGGATAAAAATTCTTCAAAACACGGCGACAGAGCTGCAGTGGGGAAAATTCCAAAGCCTTTGCTTTTGTTTACGTATGAGTATATTTTCGATTTCCGGTCGACGTCATCGGACAGAAAAAGCATGTAAAAACAACGCCGTCTAAAATCAAATAATGAAAAAGATCGCCTTCATACAGTATACTGTTATTAGATAGAGATTGCATAGTTGCCATATTCAATGCAAGGTATCATGACACCTGTTGAAATTTCTTAGAATTACGATTTTGTTTTTCGATGGAAATTCGTGGTAACAAATGATTTGCGCATGTCTGTCGAGCATGGAAACCATCTTCAATAAAAAATGCAGACAGTGTTGTCCTTTTCCAAATTGCAGTCCTATTGCTGTATTCGAAAGTGTTTTGAATGTCTAGCTTTGTTCTTGGATATATGAAGCACATTTGGCCACAAGTTGTTCTGATGAAATATTATTTTATTATCAGTTCTGGTGCGAATACGGTAGCAGACTTCCAGGAACCAGTGGTGCCTACAGTCGACTCTATGAGTCGATTACATATGTGTTTCGTGTTCTATACATCCCAACCTTCATTTTGATGTATACTTTGTGTATATTTAATCTGAATTTAAGGAATATGAGAGGTGAGAATTTCAAAATAAACAAAATTCCATTACTTACATAGGCCCTTAAAACACTGTTTGCGGTGAGTGTCCTGTGTCATTGACTGTGTGGTCCATTGATTTTTGTCATCTGTGACCCAATTCGCCACACACACACAGCGATAATAACTACTGTTATAATAATAGAATTTGATGACAATGAGCATGAGCTCGGACTTTACTGCCCCTTAGCAACTCCAACTAATGCTCGTCAATTTTTGTAGAATTTAGGATTTAACCCCTTACTTGCGGAATTCTTTTATTCCGTGTGGTGACGCTGTGATCGAGTCCAATATGGAATTGATGGACCTCACGCGTGTTATGTGGGACCACCTGGTCGAATACACGGGATATGTGCGTAACAATGTTCCACTGGGTAGCAAACTTATTTCACTGATTGCCTCAGTTATACACAACATAACCACAGTGACCACAAAGAAATGTTAGATTTATCATAATCTTGTGCTTATGCCTTTGCCTTGGGACAATTTATGATCTGTAACAGAGAAAATGCATACAGATTAGGTAATTCCCAAATGCCCCAAAAATGACCCATCACGTCAAAGAAAAAAAAGAACAACCACGAATATTGACACTGCTACCTCCCAACGTCAATACGTTTTACTTGACTCTTTCCCGCTATACGTACCAATAGGTATTCTAAAGCAAAACTTACCTGACTAGTCCAGTTATGCCAAACGTTGTTCTTATAAGCTCTCGTAATATCTGTTAACAAAGTTAACAACGCTTCTTTTTTTTTAATTTTCTATTTTTTTAACCTTTTGTTATTGTTCTGTATATAAGTTACTGTACAAAAGTATTCTTCACATTTTCATTTGTGCTATCAACCAGCTTGAATACAACTTTGTTTCTGAAGATAATTTTTGATCTGTACCAACAGGTTACAAAGTAGTTGACTATGTGTTCCCTTGAATCATATCGTGCTCGGATAGGCACTTTCAACTTCAAAGTTTATTGTCGTCATTTAAAGGGTTGTTTACCGAAGAAGAGATCCATTTGTGTCTTAGCTTACTTGCTCCTGCGTCTCAGTGGGGTTGGGCTGCATGAAAGCTTTACTGCTGTTGTTGCCTTGTTTCTCGGCCACTTCAGTGAGTTCCCTAATTTTCACTTAGTAAACCATCCGGATGAAATTTCATATTTTTATAGCAACACGAACGTTTGGAAGATTGCGCTCACACTAAAAGTAATGTTTTCAGCTTTCCTTGCCATCTCATTGCTCCATTTGGCCTTAAGGTTATTATTGTGCGGTGACATCGAAACTAACCCTGGTCCAAATTCCTCCAACTCGGATCACAACCAGAATACTTTAAAAATAGTCCATCTTAATATCCAGAGTCTAAAACCCAAACTTGATATCATTCAATATGAATATGCATCCTTTGACATTGTGGCCTTGTCAGAGACATGGCTGGATAGCAATGATCCGACACCCGATGTCAACCTCCACGGGTTCCAAGAACCTCTGAGATTTGACCGCTCGACAAGGGGAGGTGGGGTTGCCATTTATATCAATGACGGTATTTCATTTCGATCAAGGCCGGACCTACATACGCTGAATACGGAGTGCATATGGGCGGAAGTATTTACAAAACGAACAAGACCGTTACTCTTAGGGGTATTCTACCGGCCACCCAACAGTCCACCAGATACATGGGAAGCCATATCCGCATCCATCGAAAAAGCCAGAGACACGAAAATTGCCGATTTAATCGTCACATGTGATTTTAACGACAACCAAGTCGTTCCCTCAAGAAGTGGTTTCTCTGAAATATTACATCATTTCAATCTAAGGCAAGTTGTACGTGAGCCAACTTGTTTTACCGAATCGTCGACCTTATTGTTGGATCTCTTTGCTCTTAGTGACACAATCAACATGAAAAGCTGTGACGTAATCGAACCGCTTATCCCAGACATGACACGCTACCACTGTCCAATTTCACTCGAGGTTGAATTTCTAAAACTACCATTCCTCTCATTTAAGAGGAGAATATGGCTCTACTCCCAGGGTAACTACGAAGAGTTAAACGAAGCCCTCTCTAGCGTCGACTGGGGTTCTCTCTTTGATAATACATGCCTCGATACTATAGTTTCTAACTTTACCGACAAGATACTCGAAACTGCATCTCTCTATATACCCAACAAATTTATTACCACGCGAACAGACCAACCGAAATGGATGCATAATGTAATAAGATTACTGATTAGACAGAGAAAACGTTTGTATCGCAATGCCAAACGTACCCATACTCCACAAGCCTGGGCAAAATATAAACTGAAGCGGAACGAAGTTGTATCGGCCATTAGGAAGGCCAAGGCGTCATATTTGTCCAAAGTCCAATCAACACTGAGGAGCAGCGAAACACCATCATCACGTTGGTGGAAGACCCTGAAATCATTCATCGGCAGCAGCACTTCAGCGGGAATTCCTACTCTCATCCATTCTAACAAAATTTACTCTTCAAGTGTTGAAAAAGCTGAAGTGCTCAATGAATATTTCAGCTCTATCTCAACAGTTGATGATTCGAATGCTTCTCTGCCAAATGCACCACCTCGAGTTTCCGTAAGTATCGATTGTATTACTCTACATTGCAGTGAAGTATATTCTGCAATGAAGTCGATAAAAGTGTCCAAAGCATCTGGTCCAGATCTAATAAGCCCGCGTCTCCTCAGAGAATGTAAGTCTTCCCTATGCGAACCACTCTCGATTTTATCTAATATCCTAATGAATAATTCGTACTTTCCGTCACTGTGGAAAAAAGCAAACCTCTCCCCAATATTGAAAAAACAGCCCTCCAACTCTGTTACTAATTATCGCCCAATATCACTGATTAGTTGTGTTGGTAAAATTTTTGAAAAATGTGTGTTTAAGCGTTTGTGGGAGTTCCTAATTGACAATAACGTTCTCAGTCAATTTCAGTCCGGTTTTACACCCGGTGACTCAACCGTCCTCCAACTGACTGACATATATGATGAATTCTGTCGAGCCCTTGATGAAGGTAAAGAAGTCAGGGTTGTCTTTTGTGATGTTAGTAAGGCTTTTGACAAAGTATGGCATGCTGGTCTTATCTACAAGCTAGAGAGTATTGGCGTTTCCGGTGAACTTCTGCTGTTTTTAAAATCTTACCTTGCAAATAGGTTACAGCGAGTTGTGATATCGTCAGAGACATCCGCATGGAGAACCATTAATGCCGGTGTCCCACAAGGATCAATTCTCGGGCCTTTATTGTTCCTTATATACATAAACGATATTACCAGAGATCTACTGAGCAGTATTCGCCTCTTCGCAGATGACACATCCCTATATCTCATTATAGAGAACCCCGAACAAGCCTCGAATGTAATCAATCATGATCTGGCCACAATTGAACATTGGGCTAAAACATGGTTGGTGGAGTTCAATCCGAACAAAACTGAAAGTATGCTAATATCGCGCAAAAGCAACCCCATCTACCATCCAGCCTTATTCTTAGGCGGTACTCAGATATCTGAAGTCTCTACTCACAAACACTTAATGGTCATACTGAACAGTAGCTGCACATGGAACGATCATATCGACCATATCTGCTCTAAAGCCTGGTCTCGCTTAGACTTACTGAGGAGGCACACATTTAATTTAGATCGTAGTGTCTTAGAAAAAATATATTTTGCTTTTATTAGGCCTCTTCTTGAATATGCGGATACTGTTTGGGACAATTGTTCTGTAACCCAAGTGACGGAACTGGAAAAAATACAGATTGCAGCGGCAAGGATTATTACGGGGGCAACTGTTAGTGCTAGTAAGGCCTCACTTTATTTAGAAACAAGATGGGACCCATTACAAGAAAGACGTCGCAAACACAAGTTGATTCAGTTCTTTAAAATGCACCATCGCATGGTACCTCCACACATCTCCAGTAAAGTCCCTCCACTTGTCTCTTTGACCAATCCACTACTCAGCCTCCGATCAAGTCAAAACCATCGTGTTCCCTACAGTCGGACCGAACTGTACAAGTCTTCATTCATCCCCAGCGTTACCGACCAATGGAATAACCTGCCCCTGCCTGTTCGTGAGAACTCGTCATTGATTAATTTTAAAACTTTCCTAAACGATGGTAATCAACGACCTCCAAAGTTCTATGGTAATGCAAAATCTCGCACAGCCCAAATATATCATTGTAGGCTACGACTGGGGTGTAGTAACCTCAATTCACACTTATATGATAATCATTTATTACCAAACCCCACATGCCAATGTGGCGAGCGAGAGACTACTGATCACTTTCTCTTGCATTGTCCTATTTTCACAGACGCTCGTAATTATACAATTAACCTACTTCCTTTTGGGGCGGACGTATCTACACTTCTTTTTGGTTCGGAATTCTTGAACAATGAAGACAACCGTCTTATCTTTGAAGTGGTACACGATTTTATATTATCAAGTAAGCGATTCCAATGATTAATTTGTATCATCGTATTAAACCGGTCAAAATATTAAAATTGTTATGAATATGGTTACCAAACTAGCTGAACGGAACGATTATAGACCTCACCACCACTCAACTCTCATTGCAGCTCAGCGCCACTCGGACTGTATTCACGGTTTGTACATATAATCTTCTGCGAAACGATTCGAAAGACGTTACTTATGTTATTCCTGTGTAGTAAATGCACCATGTATTCAAGCTGACTAGCCTGTAGTCTCAATATTCTAACACATCGTCTTCCGGTGGTCCCTGCCCCTGTCTCACGCGATGGCCAAGATTGGGTGGTCCTATTAACAAATACTCCACGTAACCAAACTTTACTTCCTTTACAATTTTGGACTCACAAACGTGGCTCGCGACCCTCCACTGGAGTGAGCTTATTGAGCCCGCTCCATTGGGGGCCGAAGAGCTGTGTTTTTGAAACGGAAAATAAATGTTTAGGGGTTAAAGACGTCTCTTGTGCAATACTCGTACTATATCTGTGTGGGGTAAGGTGTTGGCCTGGAGTACGGGGCGGGGACCCACGGACAACGATGTATGAGCTCGACTACTGACGCCTGTGTTATGTGTGCAAATACTGTTCAACTAAGGACATAAAGTCATCCATATACCTGCTATTGTCATTGGTAACTACATGTAATCTTGCTTTGGTGGAAACGGCCTTGTATAAGCTTACAGCTTCCTGCCGAATCCACATCGATGTATGTATCAATTTCTGTTATTATATTCTCGAAATAAATATTGTTTAAACCAATAAAAATACTTAATTTCGATTCGTAACCAAGGAGACTTCTTCTGTATACTTGCGGATCGACCTGTATTCATATCTCCCGTCTTTCATTCCATTCTCCTCTTGGTTTCCCAAGTAGTCGTATTCCACTGAGCAAATAATTAGGGCATTTTAAATTTAAATGGTTCATGGACTCCGTCACACTTAATTTGAACATTTGGCATCCTCTGTTCTTCCTTTTCGCGATTTTCTTCCTCAACTCCAGTGGCTTTGAATTTACTTTTGTCAGCATTAATCCCTCTCAATATCTTCTTAACCCTTTACCTAACATAACGTCCAAAACCGGCCAGCGCTATTCTAAAAAATTGACAATTAATTTTCATTATTTTCATTTTTTGTCTCAAAAACATAGGTTATGACCCCTCGTTGGAACGAGCTCGTCTAGCTCGTTCCAAAGAGGGGTCATAACTTATGTTTTTGAGACAAAAAAATGAAAAAAATTAGTTATACAAAATTTTTTTTGCAAGTGTCGTCTGCTTTTCAGGTTATGTAAAGGGTTAAGTACTTATCAAAATCTTATTATTTATGATATCACTCGAGCAGAGAGCCATTGTCATATCTCAAACTTCTATTCGACAATTTCTTTTTCTGTCTCGTTGAACACACTTGCCTTGATAAATCTGTTCCCTTACTTCAAGCAGCGTCCTTAGTCGTGATAGAATAACTCTAAATAAGCTCGCAGACCGTTCTTCTTTATCCTCAGTGTTGAGGTCCTATACAAAGAGAGCGAGAGAGAAAGAGAAAGATTGAGAGAGAGAGAGAGAGAGAGAGATAGAGAGAGAGAGAGAGAGAGAGAGAGAGAGAGAGAGAGGGGGACACACGTGACTACAAACGTTGAGTGAGAGAGCAGTTGTTGCGGTTACAGACTTGGATAGAGAAATATGGAACGGGGTGGAGGGAGGGATGGGAGGGGAAAATGCGATAGAGTGTGCGTGTGTGTGTGTGTGTGTGAGAGAGAGAGAGAGAGAGAGAGAGAGAGAATGAATCCTTGATTTGAGTTGATTTGAGTTGATCATAAAAAAACACTGACACTTTGAGCATGGTTGTCTCCCAATGAAAAATAAAATCCGAACTCCAACGTTGATTTTACGAACAACCCCTGAATTAATCCACAGTTGTTATAAAGAGTACAGATACACCATGTGTGATTTTGAAAAGTCGAAAGGCATCTAAAAGTCTATCAAGGGAGATTGATTGTTTTGTACACAGATTATAGGATTTGCTGTCGCAAATGTGAGCATCCACGATGTGGAGCAGTATTTAGTTACTGTTGTAAACCAATTCTATTTGACTGGTTTATCGAAGCCAATGACCAATCACTGGGGAGAGTCCTCCACAGTTGCAACGTAGGTATAAACACTGGATTAAAAATTTTTTCAAGATCATTATTTCTCAGAATCCCTCCTTCGTTATTGAAAATTTACCTCATCACTCTTGTTTTAACTCAAAATTTCTTCACGGACACTATTTTGCACTTTAACCTACTGTATCTTGATTGACAGAGCTAACTGGTCTCTGTGAAACAAGATATAGTTGGTTACATTTGCAAATGCAATATGGGAAAGCCTGTTTTAACCCTTTATCAAACGTAACGGCCAAAACCGACCACCGCTATTCTAAAACAATCGCTAATAAATTTTTATTTTTTGTCTCCAAACAAATTGGTTATGACCCCTCTTTGGAACGAGCTCGTTCCAATGAGGTGGTCATAATCTATGTTCAGGAGACAAAGAATGAAAACATTTAGTTATTCAAGAAATTTGTTTGCAAGTGTCGTCTGCTTTTCATGTTAGATAAAGGTTTAAAAGACACATTTGAGATTACAGTAATATGGGTTTAAACGGATTACAGGAACATTTAGCTAAAAACATAAAAAAAATACGCGGGAAAACGGTTTTACAGAAAATGATTAATTAGATAAATTCTTCAATCCATCGCCAGTTAATCGTGACGTCATGAGGTACTTATCAAACTAAATACTGGCTTTTTGTAAACTTGACAATCTATAGTTTTTTTATTGAAGAATAGAGAATGCCTCTTTAGCATTCACTGGTAACTGACATTGAAAGTTTCTCAAAACACAGTTTCTAACACAGTTTTTAGGGGGCGACTAAAGGAGAGGGTTAATATGCAAATCGGAGAGATTGGGAAGAATGGGGCAAGGGATGTCATCAAGCAGTTCGTCTCCGAGTGTTGGGAGGAGAGAAGAAGCGTGGGAACGGGGAGGCAGTTGTTAGAACAGGGGTAACCAAGGCCTTCTCATACGAGAACCGCGACAAATCAGCGGCCGACCAAAGTGTTATTATATTATTACACGTTATGAACAAAATGACAGAGTTTGATTGTGGTTCCTGAAAATCACTAACTACAGGTTACAACAAAATTCAAATTTAAATTCCTAACCACGCGTTTTTATCTGGCAACTGACATTGAAAGTTTCTCAAAACACAGTTTCTAACACAGTTTATAGGGGCGACTCAAAGAAGAGTGTTATTATGCTAATCGGAGAGATTGGGAAGAAAGGGGCAAGGGATGTCATCAAGAAGTTCGTCTCCGAGTGTTGGGAGGAGAAAAGAAGCGTGGGAAAGGGGAGGCAGTTGGTAGAACAGGGGTAACCAAGGCCTTCTCATACGAGAACCGCGACAAATCAACGGCCGGCCAAAGTGTTATTATATTATTACACGTTATGAACAAAATGAGTGTGATTGTGGTTCCTGAAAATCGCTTACTTCAGGTTAAAACAAAAAAAATTCAACTTTAAATTCCTAACCACGCGTTTTTATCTGTCAGAGTTGATAATCTTTCCGTACCAAATCGACTCAAAGGTTAAGCAATGTATCAACACGTTTACATGCTAACAGTATTTTCACCAAAATAAATAGCAAAAACTAACGCACAATCACGTCAAAGCGAGATCGCACGTTAGTTGTCATATATTTTGACTGATTTTCTGCTAAGATGTAAACATCATGGTTAGCGTTGTGAAAAGAGAGAAAGCAAAAACATACAACATGTTTTCTTATAGGTTACCACAGCGTTATATAGCGTAACCGGGTAACGGATTACGATATAATCTCTTTATTTCCAGGCAGGAAATTTAAATACCTTGGGAGTGTGGATTGAAATTCCTTCATTGCAAGAAGTATTGCGCACTGAATGTGATGTGATCGTTGCGCACGATGGGATAAAATAACAAATAACGATCCTTTTACATCGGATTTTAATAAAGTATTGACGAGATGCTTAATTTGAAGATTCTTGTCGTCAACGATACATTAATTAAACTAAGTTTAAAATAGTACATACAATAAATAAAAATAATTTTGAGGCAAAGATTCAGAGCATACAGTTTTGTTTTTCTTTTTGAGATCTCTGCTTATTTTCAGCAAGGCTCCGTGTTAAGGTATCACCTTATCGCATAATCACAACCAAAAAGATATTATAGAAAATATCATTCAGAACACGTCTGAAACGGGAATGACGTCAGAAGTCAACATCGACGTACTAACGTTGTAAATGAGTTCGTTTCGCAAGTGGAATTGAATTAATCATTTCTTATATTTTATTAACTATTCATCTAATAACAGATATATCAGACGACAGTTGCTTAAACACATTTCTGGAATAACTTAACATTTTCAATTTTTGACTCTGAAACATAGCTTGTGACCACAGATTGGCACAAGCTCGGCGAGGTCGTTTCAATGAAGTGTCATAAGCTATGTGTTCAAGGAGAAAATAACAAAATAAAGTAATTTGTACCTCAATAATTGGGAATAGTCGTTACTTCAGCTGAAAGGTTAAATTACACATTACGTGATAAAAAAGAATTTCAAATTCGTCAGGATTTAACGTGAAATTTCTTAACCTCGTTCACTAAAACTGATCTAAGTCTAAGTAAATCTCGACTCTGATTGATTTTAATGAATTTAGTAGAGAACGTTCATATCGAATCGTGATTCCAGATATTTGAGGGAAAATTAAATTTGAGAAGAAAAAAGCATTAACTCTTTGTACATTGTATTTAAAATATGGAAATTTCAAGCGGTACAGTTTCCAAAATTTCAAGTGGCATTTTGTTTCCTATAAGGCACGTAGGAGTTTAACCCTTTACCTAACATGAAAAGCAGACGACACTTGCAAAAATAAATCTTGAATAACTAATATTTTCATTTTTTTGTCTCAAAAACATAGGTTGTGACCCCTCATTGGAACGAGCTCGTCGAGCTCGTTCCAATGAGGGGTAATAACCTATGTTTTTGAGACAAAAAATGAAAAAAATAATGAAAATTAAATGACGATTTTTGAGAATAGCGCTGGCCGGTTTTGGCCGTTACGTTGGGTAAAGGGTTAAGCTAGTCAGTCTTCTACGGTAGAGCTGGGGCTTAATATTGTCTTTAGAACAAGATTGAATTAGTTAAATTTCTAGATGCATTATGAGGAAAGTTTGCCGTTCGAAATTTTATTATTTTGACATCAATGTGGGGAAAGTTAACTCTAAAAGGAGACTTGTCTCTACATCAAACAAAAATAATTTTACACGTAGAATATATACAGTACGGTCGGTGTAGACTGGTCACTTTCCACCGATGGACGCAATAATATTAGATTTCAAACACGAAGTCATCACAAATTTAAGTATTGAAGTACCGGGTACCACCAGGTGATTCATAAATTAAAATTTTACTGATGATGATTTTTATTATCTTGTAAACGCATGCGTAGACAGTACTACTCACGCGTAGATTACGACCATTCCACAGCGACTGAACGGTATCGATAGAGTATGCACAGAACATGTGAATGTACAGAAAATTAAAAGCTCTTCAGTGATGGTCTCCACAAAAACAAAAACCGGTAACACTGATATATTTATATTATCGGTCCAGGGATCACACACTGTCCATTTATAATTATTGGCAGATTTAGGTTAATATTTTTAGCTGCTTTTCAAGATAATTTTTTTTGTTGCAAATAAAATGCACACATAGTAACCCTATCACAACTCTTTATTTAGTTAGCACATAGCGAACTGGGTACAACAAACTCCCAATCCGCACGACGGTCTTACATGTGACAACGGTCCTAGAGTCAAATCTGGTCACGACACGAGGAGACACTAGCCGTTGAAAATGTCGTTAACCTCCAATAAATAAATATATCAAATCTAGTCTTGTAAGAAAGTACATGATTGCCAAAAGGATCAAATCGATACCTATGAATCCAGTTAAAACGCAAATATGCCTATTGTAAAATTATTGAAGTCTTCATAGTCGTCATCTTCGTATGAATATTCCTCCTCGTTATATTCATCTGAATATTCCTGATCGTCATCCTCGTCTAAGCGTTGTCCCTCATCCTCATCTGAGGAATCTTCCTCTTCCTCCACACCTGAACATTTGTCATTCTTCTCATTCGCGTCAGGATCTCCATCCACTATTTTGATAAGGGCGCGACAATCCTCCTCAAAAGTAGATCTTGAACGTTTGTGAACATCGTTGGCATCGGAACATACCTCCTGGGGATTAACATTCACAGATACCCCATCACATGTTGAGCCACAAGGAGTCTGCGATATTTCACCTGAATCGCCGGTATTTCCAACTGAACATTCATCATTGGTGCAAGGCGATTCTGACGAGTTTATTTCATCTGGGTTTGATCTTACACGAGTCGATGTCATTTGGGTATGCTCTTGCTCGTTGCCACTTTCTTGAACATTGGGAGAGAGTTTGAGGTTACTCACTTGTAGAGACAAACGTTTCCCCTCAAACTGATTGGGAGAGAGTATTTCCTCTTCACGTGATCTGTTTGTCTCAATCGGTGCATTCAAAGCCTTTTTATTTTTTTTCTCCATCCATGCTGCTAGACGTTTAGCATCTCGTCGTTTGTTTGATGGTGTCTTCTTTTTCTTCTGTTTACTTCGATCCGCATTTCCTCCATCTCGTGAAGTAGAAATGGGGACCACTGAACTTTTGTGTGTTTCTTCCTCCCTGTAGGTTTCTGGTTTGCATTTTTCCTGGGTCATAATATCATAATCTTCTTTGCAAAATTGGACAAAATCCGCTTCAAGATGGATAACGCCGTTTGCTGCCGTGATTTCCCAGTCTACGGCGGATGAAACACAGAGATTCCTTAGCACGTTATAGACTTCATGTGGTAAAAAGTTAATTTCCATTTCATGTGTCTAAATGATCCAAAGTCTATATAAGGTGAATTATAGAGGACACGAAAATATAGTAAATATGATAGTGTTAATATGACAGAGGTAATTGAACTGAAGTTTCTAACTTTCAGAGCGGATAATAAATAGACTTTTAGTTTCATACAAACAATGCGCCTGTAATTAATGTTTTGATAGATATTTCAACAATCTATTTGAGTGAAAGATTTTTCTATTGACAAATGTGACAGGATCATGTAACAAATCAGTGTGTAAAGTCTTCATAATATATATCACACCTCGCGAAGCCAGTCGAGCAAAAAACAGCCTGTGAAAATAGAATGTGGTTTATCGACCTGACAGAGTTTGAAAAAAACAACATTAGTTTTCACACCTTCTGTCGTCCAGACATGTTGACATAAACCTTAAACAGCTAAAACAGATCGAAAGGGGCCTGCCATTCACATTGTTCATTCGCACCTCTGACTTCAAAGTGCCAACACCATCTGGACATTCACAAAGCGATCACGATGGCTAATTTGGATCTACCAATTAACTTACAGAAAGCTATGTAAGCTCTGGGCGTCTCTTGCCCTCTGAACTGGACTCCCCAGACAAGAGGCAAAAGCCTTCTTCGGGGAGAGGTAGCACCTTTTGTGAGAGGACCCCCTCTCACACTGGTCCTCACCCGAAGAAACCTGGACCTGGCCCTGAAAAGAAGAGTAAGAAGAAAAAGAGCCCATCCACCAGGCGCCGGAATGCCCGGCAGCTGTAAAACTTTCCTGAAAAGGAAGACGGGAGAGAAGGCGGAAGAGAAGACAGAGGAGGCCACTACTACCCCCTCCCCTCCAACACCAGGGGGGCGGAGACGGAAATGGTAACGGGCTGTCTGAAGTCTCCTTCTCCAATCTCTCCCCTCCCTCCGGATCAGGATCAGGCACGGAAAATGTTACAGCAAATACTTGACATGACGGCAGAAATAAGCAGTATGTGGGATGAAATCAGGAATACACGGAAAGAGTCAGCTGATTACACCAAAAATACGATGGCACTCCTGGAACAGCGCACCAGCCACAGCACTCCTGAAGCAGCCAGGACTCGACCATTCCACCATAGTCAGTCCTCCATTATCAACAGTCCAACTTCACCAACAACCACTACAGTCTCTCCTTCCCAGCCACCTCCACCCAAAAAGAAAAACAAACGGCATAAACGGCGCAAAACTGTCAGAGAGGGTCGAAAGGGGCATGTTCCCCAAACTGTCCCTACGCGCCTTTGGCGCGCGAAACCATTTAATTCGTTGTCATTCCACTCTCTAATAGTCTTAATGGCGTTGAGGGATTGATTATTGACAATCTATCACTCCAACGTAAACTGCCGGGAATTCTAACCGCGTGCATACCCCCACAAACCCCATTTGAGGCAACAGGAAAGCAAGGCCTGTCTGATCCAAGTGAAATAAAATAAGGTTAACCGGGTCGCAAGGGATTTGTAAATCCCACATTGTCCCTGCGCACCTTCGGCGCGCCAAAACCTTTCATTCATCATGCCATTGCACTCCCCACACCTTCCAAACAGATAGACAAGATACGGCCAAAGTAACATGTGGTTCGTTCTAAAGATATAAGTTATTGGGGTCGCAAGGGATTTCATTCCCTCATCGCCATTGTGCGCCCTCGGCCGGCTGACGCTTTTCATTCATTCATAAATAGGGCAGGTATGCTTATAAGTGAAATTGGGAAGGAAGAGGTATATGGTAGCAACGTAGTTTTTCTTGAAGTAGGGTGGAACGAATCGGAGGAGAGGGAACATGTTTGGAAGCCCAGGTTTATTACAATAACTTGTCGTATGAGAACCGCGTCTAATGCAGTGAATGGCCAACAGAGTTATTATTATTATTATTATTATTATTATTATTATTATTATATTATTATTATTATTATTATTATTATATTATTATTATTATTATTATTATTATTATTATTATTATTATTATATTATTATTATTATTATTATTATTATTATTATTATTATTATTATTATTATTATATTATTATTATTATTATTATTATTATTACAATCTATTATATTGCGTAATGAAACCGGAACCCGCCCACGGTTCAAGGATTATTTGAGTTCCTTTAGGTGAATTATAGAACTCGGCGTAATAAGTGTGAAGTGCCAAGGAGTGTAGTTTTCTGGATTTCTGCGATTGAATATCTACAATTAGTGTGTGTGGGGGGGGGGGGCAAACCGGGGGTGGGGGGGGGGGGGTGGGAGATTAAATGATTCTCAATTGAAAAATGATGGAATTATGTCCAGGTTGGGGAGGTGTCCCACCTACATGGCTCGCCGCCCCCCCCCCCCGGAGTGATAGATTGTCAAAGACCAAACCCCCAACGCCATTAAGACTATTAGAGAGTGGTGGGCTCTATTCGGTTCCAGCTTGGCGATGGTAGAGGTTTGAGTCCCACCATGGTGGCGAGCCAGCATATAGTGTTGTGTGATGGCAATTTTAAGGGAAAAAGAAAAAGGAAACCAAACAGCAACGCCAGTTTGGTAGCGGCCCCGGAATATGACCATAGCGGTTACAAAAAAGGACTGGAGAAAGCTCCAACAGTTTAGTTTGAAAAAAACGGGAGTCATCCATCAAGCCCTCTGGGAGATAGGATGCCGTATGTGATTTTGAGGTATCTGGTTATCCTTCGGAAATTCTAAATGACCTCCAACCCTCCCCCCCACCCACAAAAAAAAAAAAAAAATAAAATAAATAAAAAAAGCCCTTAAAAGGGCTGTTTGCTGGCAAGATTGTTTCAATCCTTGCCTTGGTCTTGTTAGGTTTTCTGCACATCTTTGCTTGAGGATTGTTTCAATCCCTCATAGTTTGTCATTCAGTTTGGTCGTGTGTCTGATGAGATAGAGGAGGTAGAAAAGATAGAGAGCTGGAAATTAGAGCAATTCGGTTTTTAATTTACAACTTTTCCGGCCTTTTGGATGGGGAAGCCAGCATTTTTTCCCCGAGATTTATATCTCAGGGAGGGGAGACCCGGCAGCAGGTGGAGATTTTTCTCGCTGTTTGCAACTCCCACTGGTAACAGAGGCAAGCTTTCGTGCGTATCGTGTCACCCGCAGCCAGTTCTAAATTTAGGTCACAGAATGCCTTGCTCACCCCATCACAATGATGTAATCTTTAACCCTTTCGATAGACATGCCCCAGATTATTTAGTTTTCCTATTGAGGACGCAATGCGCATTGAGTTCTATCATTAATTCGCTGTCTTGAAGTCTATTTAGAGTTTTGCTTTGAAGATCTTTTAAGCGCATTGCTATAGTGTTTATTTTTGCTATCTCGTGAAGTTGTTTTGTCGATGTCCACGTGGGCTTGCGCAGAGCCACGCCCAAGGCATGATTTTGGACCCGTTGTAGTTTTTCAATGTTGGTTTTATTCAGGTCACTTGTTATTATGGCCCCATACTCTAGTACTGGGAGTATATATGATTTGTAAAGATTGAGGAGAATTTCTTTATTGGCTCCCCAATTTTTACCTCTAATCATTTTCAGGAAATTGATGCGTTTAGTGGCTTTGACGTGACTGAGTTTATGTGATTGTTTAGATTGAGACTGCTATCCAGGTTGAATCCCAGAAACTTTGCCTCATTACTAGCTTCAAGTTTATGATCGTAAAGCTTAAGCTCAATATTAGGGACAGGCTTTTTCCTTTGTTTTTTATAGAATGTGATTCTTTGTGTTTTCGTGGCATTTAGCTTGATACGCCACAGAGCGCACCAGTCTTGCAGGTCGCGGATGGTATCCTGCAGGCGGTTTTGTATTACGTTTCCAGACTTACTGGCCGTCCACATTCCTTTGTCGTCTGAGAATTGAGAGAGAGAGAGAGAGAGAGAGAGAGAGAGAGAGAGAGAGAGAGAGAGAGAGAGAGAGAGAGAGAGAGAGAGAGAGAGGACACACGTGACTACAAACGTTGAGTGAGAGAGCAGTTGTTGCGGTTACAGACTTGGATAGAGAAATATGGAACGGGGTGGAGGGAGGGATGGGAGGGGAAAATGCGATAGAGTGTGCGTGTGTGTGTGTGTGTGTGAGAGAGAGAGAGAGAGAGAGAGAGAGAGAGAGAGAGAGAGAGAGAGAGAGAGAATGAATCCTTGATTTGAGTTGATTTGAGTTGATCATAAAAAAACACTGACACTTTGAGCATGGTTGTCTCCCAATGAAAAATAAAATCCGAACTCCAACGTTGATTTTACGAACAACCCCTGAATTAATCCACAGTTGTTATAAAGAGTACAGATACACCATGTGTGATTTTGAAAAGTCGAAAGGCATCTAAAAGTCTATCAAGGGAGATTGATTGTTTTGTACACAGATTATAGGATTTGCTGTCGCAAATGTGAGCATCCACGATGTGGAGCAGTATTTAGTTACTGTTGTAAACCAATTCTATTTGACTGGTTTATCGAAGCCAATGACCAATCACTGGGGAGAGTCCTCCACAGTTGCAACGTAGGTATAAACACTGGATTAAAAATTTTTTCAAGATCATTATTTCTCAGAATCCCTCCTTCGTTATTGAAAATTTACCTCATCACTCTTGTTTTAACTCAAAATTTCTTCACGGACACTATTTTGCACTTTAACCTACTGTATCTTGATTGACAGAGCTAACTGGTCTCTGTGAAACAAGATATAGTTGGTTACATTTGCAAATGCAATATGGGAAAGCCTGTTTTAACCCTTTATCAAACGTAACGGCCAAAACCGACCACCGCTATTCTAAAACAATCGCTAATAAATTTTTATTTTTTGTCTCCAAAAAAATTGGTTATGACCCTTCTTTGGAACGAGCTCGTTCCAATGAGGTGGTCATAATCTATGTTCAGGAGACAAAGAATGAAAACATTTAGTTATTCAAGAAATTTGTTTGCAAGTGTCGTCTGCTTTTCATGTTAGATAAAGGTTTAAAAGACACATTTGAGATTATAGTAATGTGGGTTTAAACGGATTACAGGAACATTTAGCTAAAAACATAAAAAAAATGCGCGGGAAAACGGTTTTACAGAAAATGATTAATTAGATAAATTCTTCAATCCATCGCCAGTTAATTGTGACGTCATGAGGTACTTATCAAACTAAATACTGGCTTTTTGTAAACTTGACAATCTATAGTTTTTTAATGAAGAATAAAGAATGCCTCTTTAGCACTCACTGGTAACTGACATTGAAAGTTTCTCAAAACACAGTTTCTAACACAGTTTTTAGGGGGCGACTAAAGGAGAGGGTTAATATGCTAATCGGAGAGATTGGGAAGAATGGGGCAAGGGATGTCATCAAGCAGTTCGTCTCCGAGTGTTGGGAGGAGAGAAGAAGCGTGGGAACGGGGAGGCAGTTGGTAGAACAGGGGTAACCAAGGCCTTCTCATACGAGAACCGCGACAAATCAGCGGCCGGCCAAAGTGTTATTATATTATTACACGTTATGAACAAAATGACTGAGTTTGATTGTGGTTCCTGAAAATCGCTTACTACGGGTTACAACAAAATTCAAATTTAAATTCCTAACCACGCGTTTTTATCTGGCAACTGACATTGAAAGTTTCTCAAAACACAGTTTCTAACACAGTTTATAGGGGCGACTCAAAGGAGAGTGTTATTATGCTAATCGGAGAGATTGGGAAGAAAGGGGCAAGGGATGTCATCAAGCAGTTCGTCTCCGAGTGTTGGGAGGAGAAAAGAAGCGTGGGAAAGGGGAGGCAGTTGGTAGAACAGGGGTAACCAAGGCCTTCTCATACGAGAACCGCGACAAATCAACGGCCGGCCAAAGTGTTATTATATTATTACACGTTATGAACAAAATGAGTGTGATTGTGGTTCCTGAAAATCGCTTACTTCAGGTTAAAACAAAAAAAGTCAACTTTAAATTCCTAACCACGCGTTTTTATCTGTCAGAGTTGATAATCTTTCCGAACCAAATCGACTCAAAGGTTAAGCAATGTATCAAAACGTTTACATGCTAACAGTATTTTCACCAAAATAAATAGCAAAAACTAACGCACAATCACGTCAAAGCGAGATCGCACGTTAGTTGTCATTTATTTTGACTGATTTTCTGCTAAGATGTAAACATCATGGTTAGCGTTGTGAAACGAGAGAAAGCAAAAACACACAACATGTTTTCTTATAGGTTACCACAGCGTTATATAGCGTAACCGGGTAACGGATTACGATATAATCTCTTTATTTCCAGGCAGGAAATTTAAATACCTTGGGAGTGTGGATTGAAATTCCTTCATTGCAAGAAGTATTGCGCACTGAATGTGATGTGATCGTTGCGCACGATGGGATAAAATAACAAATAACGATCCTTTTACATCGGATTTTAATAAAGTATTGACGAGATGCTTAATTTGAAGATTCTTGTCGTCAACGATACATTAATTAAACTAAGTTTAAAATAGCACATACAATAAATAAAAATAATTTTGAGGCAAACATTCAGAGCATACAGTTTTGTTTTTCTTTTTGAGATCTCTGCTTATTTTCAGCAAGGCTCCGTGTAAAGGTATCACCTTATCGCATAATCACAACCAAAAAGATATTATAGAAAATATCATTCAGAACACGTCTGAAACGGGAATGACGTCAGAAGTCACATCGACGTACTAACGTTGTAAATGAGTTCGTTTCGCAAGTGGAATTGAATTAATCATTTCTTATATTTTATTAACTATTCATCTAATAACACATATAGCAGACGACAGTTGCTTAAACACATTTCTGGAATAACTTAACATTTTCAATTTTTGACTCTGAAACATAGCTTGTGACCACAGATTGGCACAAGCTCGGCGAGGTCGTTTCAATGAAGTGTCATAAGCTATGTGTTCAAGGAGAAAATAACAAAATAAAGTAATTTGTACCTCAATAATTGGGAATAGTCGTTACTTCAGCTGAAAGGTTAAATTACACATTACCTGATAAAAAAGAATTTCAAATTCGTCAGGATTTAACGTGAAATTTCTTAACCTCGTTCACTAAAACTGATCTAAGTCTAAGTAAATCTCGACTCTGATTGATTTTAATGAATTTAGTAGAGAACGTTCATATCGAATCGTGATTCCAGATATTTGAGGGAAAATTAAATTTGAGAAGAAAAAAGCATTAACTCTTTGTACATTGTATTTAAAATATGGAAATTTCAAGCGGTACAGTTTCCAAAATTTCAAGTGGCATTTTGTTTCCTATAAGGCACGTAGGAGTTTAACCCTTTACCTAACATGAAAAGCAGACGACACTTGCAAAAATAAATATTGAATAAGTAATATTTTCATTTTTTTGTCTCAAAAACATAGGTTGTGACCCCTCATTGGAACGAGCTCGTCGAGCTCGTTCCAATGAGGGGTAATAACCTATGTTTTTGAGACAAAAAATGAAAAAAATAATGAAAATTAAATGACGATTTTTGAGAATAGCGCTGGCCGGTTTTGGCCGTTACGTTGGGTAAAGGGTTAAGCTAGTCAGTCTTCTACGGTAGAGCTGGGGCTTAATATTGTCTTTAGAACAAGATTGAATTAGTTAAATTTCTAGATGCATTATGAGGAAAGTTTGCCGTTCGAAATTTTATTATTTTGACATCAATGTGGGGAAAGTTAACTCTAAAAGGAGACTTGTCTCTACATCAAACAAAAATAATTTTACACGTAGAATATATACAGTACGGTCGGTGTAGACTGGTCACTTTCCACCGATGGACGCAATAATATTAGATTTCAAACACGAAGTCATCACAAATTTAAGTATTGAAGTACCGGGTACCACCAGGTGATTCATAAATTAAAATTTTACTGATGATGATTTTTATTATCTTGTAAACGCATGCGTAGACAGTACTACTCACGCGTAGATTACGACCATTCCACAGCGACTGAACGGTATCGATAGAGTATGCACAGAACATGTGAATGTACAGAAAATTAAAAGCTCTTCAGTGATGGTCTCCACAAAAACAAAAACCGGTAACACTGTTATATTTATATTATCGGTCCAGGGATCACACACTGTCCATTTATAATTATTGGGAGATTTAGGTTAATATTTTTAGCTGCTTTTCAAGATAATTTTTTTTGTTGCAAATAAAATGCACACATAGTAACCCTATCAAAACTCTTTATTTAGTTAGCACATAGCGAACTGGGTACAACAAACTCCCAATCCGCACGACGGTCTTACATGTGACAACGGTCCTAGAGTCAAATCTGGTCACGACACGAGGAGACACTAGCCGTTGAAAATGTCGTTAACCTCCAATAAATAAATATATCAAATCTAGTCTTGTAAGAAAGTACATGATTGCCAAAAGGATCAAATCGATACCTATGAATCCAGTTAAAACGCAAATATGCCTATTGTAAAATTATTGAAGTCTTCATAGTCGTCATCTTCGTATGAATATTCCTCCTCGTTATATTCATCTGAATATTCCTGATCGTCATCCTCGTCTAAGCGTTGTCCCTCATCCTCATCTGAGGAATCTTCCTCTTCCTCCACACCTGAACATTTGTCATTCTTCTCATTCGCGTCAGGATCTCCATCCACTATTTTGATAAGGGCGCGACAATCCTCCTCAAAAGTAGATCTTGAACGTTTGTGAACATCGTTGGCATCGGAACATACCTCCTGGGGATTAACATTCACAGATACCCCATCACATGTTGAGCCACAAGGAGTCTGCGATATTTCACCTGAATCGCCGGTATTTCCAACTGAACATTCATCATTGGTGCAAGGCGATTCTGACGAGTTTATTTCATCTGGGTTTGATCTTACACGAGTCGATGTCATTTGGGTATGCTCTTGCTCGTTGCCACTTTCTTGAACATTGGGAGAGAGTTTGAGGTTACTCACTTGTAGAGACAAACGTTTCCCCTCAAACTGATTGGGAGAGAGTATTTCCTCTTCACGTGATCTGTTTGTCTCAATCGGTGCATTAAAAGCCTTTTTATTTTTTTTCTCCATCCATGCTGCTAGACGTTTAGCATCTCGTCGTTTGTTTGATGGCGTCTTCTTTTTCTTCTGTTTACTTCGATCCGCATTTCCTCCATCTCGTGAAGTAGAAATGGGGACCACTGAACTTTTGTGTGTTTCTTCCTCCCTGTAGGTTTCTGGTTTGCATTTTTCCTGGGTCATAATATCATAATCTTCTTTGCAAAATTGGACAAAATCCGCTTCAAGATGGATAACGCCGTTTGCAGCCGTGATTTCCCAGTCTACGGCGGATGAAACACAGAGATTCCTTAGCACGTTATAGACTTCATGTGGTAAAAAGTTAATTTCCATTTCATGTGTCTAAATGATCCAAAGTCTATATAAGGTGAATTATAGAGGACGCGAAAATATTGTAAATATGATAGTGTTAATATGACAGAGGTAATTGAACTGAAGTTTCTAACTTTCAGAGCGGATAATAAATAGACTTTTAGTTTCATACAAACAATGCGCCTGTAATTAATGTTTTGATAGATATTTCAACAATCTATTTGAGTGAAAGATTTTTCTATTGACAAATGTGACAGGATCATGTAACAAATCAGTGTGTAAAGTCTTCATAATATATATCACACCTCGCGAAGCCAGTCGAGCAAAAAACAGCCTGTGAAAATAGAATGTGGTTTATCGACCTGACAGAGTTTGAAAAAAACAACATTAGTTTTCACACCTTCTGTCGTCCAGACATGTTGACATAAACCTTAAACAGCTAAAACAGATCGAAAGGGGCCTGCCATTCACATTGTTCATTCGCACCTCTGACTTCAAAGTGCCAACACCATCTGGACATTCACAAAGCGATCACGATGGCTAATTTGGATCTACCAATTAACTTACAGAAAGCTTTGTAAGCTCTGGGCGTCTCTTGCCCTCTGAACTGGACTCCCCAGACAAGAGGCAAAAGCCTTCTTCGGGGAGAGGTAGCACCTTTTGTGAGAGGACCCCCTATCACACTGGTCCTCACCCGAAGAAACCTGGACCTGGCCCTGAAAAGAAGAGTAAGAAGAAAAAGAGCCCATCCACCAGGCGCCGGAATGCCCGGCAGCTGTAAAACTTTCCTGAAAAGGAAGACGGGAGAGAAGGCGGAAGAGAAGACAAAGGAGGCCACTACTACCCCCTCCCCTCCAACACCAGGGGGGGGGGGGGGCGGAGACGGAAATGGTAACGGGCTGTCTGAAGTCTCCTTCTCCAATCTCTCCCCTCCCTCCGGATCAGGATCAGGCACGGAAAATGTTACAGCAAATACTTGACATGACGGCAGAAATAAGCAGTATGTGGGATGAAATCAGGAATACACGGAAAGAGTCAGCTGATTACACCAAAAATACGATGGCACTCCTGGAACAGCGCACCAGCCACAGCACTCCTGAAGCAGCCAGGACTCGACCATTCCACCATAGTCAGTCCTCCATTATCAACAGTCCAACTTCACCAACAACCACTACAGTCTCTCCTTCCCAGCCACCTCCACCCAAAAAGAAAAACAAACGGCATAAACGGCGCAAAACTGTCAGAGAGGGTCGAAAGGGGCATGCTCCCTAAACTGTCCCTACGCGCCTTTGGCGCGCGAAACCATTTAATTCGTTGTCATTCCACTCTCTAATAGTCTTAATGGCGTTGAGGGATTGATTATTGACAATCTATCACTCCAACGTAAACTGCCGGGAATTCTAACCGCGTGCATACCCCCACAAACCCCATTTGAGGCAACAGGAAAGCAAGGCCTGTCTGATCCAAGTGAAATAAAATAAGGTTAACCGGGTCGCAAGGGATTTGTAAATCCCACATTGTCCCTACGCACCTTCGGCGCGCCAAAACCTTTCATTCATCATGCCATTGCACTCCCCACACCTTCCAAACAGATAGACAAGATACGGCCAAAGTAACATGTGGTTCGTTCTAAAGATATAAGTTATTGGGGTCGCAAGGGATTTCATTCCCTCATCGCCATTGTGCGCCTTCGGCCGGCTAACGCTTTTCATTCATTCATAAATAGGGCAGGTATGCTTATAAGTGAAATTGGGAAGGGAGAGGTATATGGTAGCAACGTAGTTTTTCTTGAAGTAGGGTGGAACGAATCGGAGGAGAGGGAACATGTTTGGAAGCCCAGGTTTATTACAATAACTTGTCGTATGAGAACCGCGTCTAATGCAGTAAATGGCCAAAAGAGTTATTACTATTACTATTATTATTATTATTATTATTATTATTATTATTATTATTATTATTATTATTATTATTATTATTATCTATTTTATTGCGTAATGAAACCGGAACCCGCCCACGGTTCAAGGATTATTTGAATTCCTTTAGGTGAATTATAGAACTCGGCGTAATAAGTGTGAAGTGCCAAGGAGTGTAGTTTTCTGGATTTCTGCGATTGAATATCTACAATTAGTGTGTGTGGGGGGGGGGGGGGGCAAACCGGGGGTGGGGGTGGGGGAGATTAAATGATTCTCAATTGAAAAATGATGGAATTATGTCCAGGTTGGGGAGGTGTCCCACCTACATGGCTCGCCGCCCCCCCCCCCCCCCGGAGTGATAGATTGTCAAAGACCAAACCCTCAACGCCATTAAGACTATTAGAGAGTGGTGGGCTCTATTCGGTTCCAGCTTGGCGATGGTAGAGGTTTGAGTCCCACCATGGTGGCGAGCCAGCATATAGTGTTGTGTGATGGCAATTTTAAGGGAAAAAGAAAAAGGAAACCAAACAGCAACGCCAGTTTGGTAGCGGCCCCGGAATATGACCATAGCGGTTACAAAAAAAGGACTGGATAAAGCTCCAACAGTTTAGTTTGAAAAAAACGGGAGTCATCCATCAAGCCTTCTGGGAGATAGGATGCCGTATGTGATTTTGAGGTATCTGGTTATCCTTCGGAAATTCTAAATGACCTCCAACCCTCCCCCCACCCACAAAAAAAAAATAAAATAAAATAAATAAAAAAAGCCCTTAAAAGGGCTGTTTGCTGGCAAGATTGTTTCAATCCTTGCCTTGGTCTTGTTAGGTTTTCTGCACATCTTTGCTTGAGGATTGTTTCAATCCCTCATAGATTGTCATTCAGTTTGGTCGTGTGTCTGATGAGATAGAGGAGGTAGAAAAGATAGAGAGCTGGAAATTAGAGCAATTCGGTTTTTAATTTACAACTTTTCCGGCCTTTTGGATGGGGAAGCCAGCATTTTTTCCCCGAGATTTATATCTCAGGGAGGGGAGACCCGGCAGCAGGTGGAGATTTTTCTCGCTGTTTGCAACTCCCACTGGTAACAGAGGCAAGCTTTCGTGCGTATCGTGTCACCCGCAGCCAGTTCTAAATTTAGGTCACAGAATGCCTTGCTCACCCCATCACAATGATGTAATCTTTAACCCTTTCGATAGACATGCCCCAGATTATTTAGTTTTCCTATTGAGGACGCAATGCGCATTGAGTTCTATCATTAATTCGCTGTCTTGAAGTCTATTTAGAGTTTTGCTTTGAAGATCTTTTAAGCGCATTGCTATAGTGTTTATTTTTGCTATCTCGTGAAGTTGTTTTGTCGATGTCCACGTGGGCTTGCGCAGAGCCACGCCCAAGGCATGATTTTGGACCCGTTGTAGTTTTTCAATGTTGGTTTTATTCAGGTCACTTGTTATTATGGCCCCATACTCTAGTACTGGGAGTATATATGATTTGTAAAGATTGAGGAGAATTTCTTTATTGGCTCCCCAATTTTTACCTCTAATCATTTTCAGGAAATTGATGCGTTTGGTGGCTTTGACGTGACTGAGTTTATGTGATTGTTTAGATTGAGACTGCTATCCAGGTTGAATCCCAGAAACTTTGCCTCATTACTAGCTTCAAGTTTATGATCGTAAAGCTTAAGCTCAATATTAGGGACAGGCTTTTTCCTTTGTTTTTTATAGAATGTGATTCTTTGTGTTTTCGTGGCATTTAGCTTGATACGCCACAGAGCGCACCAGTCTTGCAGATCGCGGATGGTATCCTGCAGGCGGTTTTGTATTATGTTTCCAGACTTACTGGCCGTCCACATTCCTTTGTCGTCTGAGAATTGAGATAGTTCAACATGGTTCTTCCCTAGTTTGTCAGTGTCATTCACATATATTATAAATAGAAGCGGGCTGAGGACCGAACGCTGTGGAGTGCCCGCTTCGAGTTTTACCTCGGCTGACACTTCGCGGTTGACCCTCACTTTGATTTTTCGATCAGATAAAAATGATGATATGATCCTTAGAATTTTGGTAGGTAGCCCCATTTTAGCTAGTTTGTATCTCATGTCATTGTGCCAGACAGGGTCAAACGCTTTTTCTACGTCGAGTAATAGCGCGGTTCCTATTTCATTTTGACTGAACGCCGTTTTCATATAATCTACCAGTCTATAAACATGCTCGATTCCCTCTTTTTGTCTCCTGTATGCCCTTTGCCACTTATTGAAAAAGCTGATTGATTCGAGATGGCTGCGGAGTCTAGTCGTGAGAATCCGTTCGAAAATTTTTCCAATACAGCTGAGTAGGCTCATTGGGCGGTAATTAGCTGGATTGCTCAAATCCTTGTCGGGTTTGGGTATCATGACTCCTGTAGCTACTTTCCAACATTTTGGGAAGTATCCACTAGAGAGACAGCAGTTTAGGAGGTTAGTGAGTCTACCGAAAGAAGTGTTGGGACATTGTTTCAGGATTTTGTATGAGACCTCGTCCCCTCCTGGGGAAGAAGAAGACTTACATTTTTTAATTGTGTTATCCACTTCTTCTTTGCTTATCGGTTCCGTGAGTTCATGGCCATCCCCGTCCTCGGGCGTTTGGCTGAAGTTGGCATCGTTAAACGTTGTCTTGTTGTCTTGAACAAATTTGTTTACTTTTTCTTTGAACTCGTCATCAAACCTATCGCCCTCATGTGGACGATGATATTTCTTAAGGAGCTCAGCAAAGGCGCTAGCCTTCGCCTTGTCATCCAGGGCCATAGTTCCATCGTTGATATTTAGTGCCTTACTGTTGGCGTCTTTATGTTTTTGTCCAGTAAGGGTTTTAAAAGTATCCCAAAACTTTTTAGTCTCCCTGAGTCCATTTAGATTTTCCGTTGCTTTTTCCCATGTCACGCGATTGTCGTTTGCTATTGCTTTTTTAACTTCGCCGTGGAGGCGATTATACACGGCTTTAAGTTCGACCTTTTTAGTTGGAACTTTTTCTGATTTGTATGCACGGATGGCCTTTCTTTTTTGTTTTATTATTTGGAGTGTGGTTTCAGTTATTCTGTTGGCCCGCGGTTTAACTGTCTGTTTGGGACAAATCTCATCAAGAGTGTTGATAATGACTTTACTGAGATTGGGACATGCTTGCTCGAGCTTGCAGGTATTCATTGGGTCGTTTTTGTTTATTATAACCTGAATTATTTTTCTGAAGAGGTCCCAGTCAATTTTGGATAGATTCCTCCTCCTCATTGTGGGGTATCTTGCGGGTCCGCTGCAACCGTGTAATGTAGCATGAACAGGCAGGTGATCGCTATCTCAATCATCGTCCCCCACATATATGTCTTGCATTTGATTAGTTAGTGATTTACTGGTTATAATTAGGTCAAGGATGTCGGATTGGTGGAGGGTGTTGTTACTGACGTGAGTAACGTCGTGGTCGTTATTTAATACAAAAAGATCAAATTGTTCGATGATATTGAAGAGAGCGTCGCCATTGGGCTCCGTTTTATTGCATCCGAAAACCTGATGTTTGGCATTGAAATCACCTAAGAAAATACAGTGTTTGTGATTTTTCACAAAGAATTCAAAGACTTTGCTGTCAACTGTTTTTTTCGGTTCATTATAATATGAGATTACGGCAACTTTTTTATGATCTAGTTCAATCTCAGCGGCAATCACCTCTGCGTTGAGATGATCGCTTGATATCGTTTTATATTTTAAGTCCTGCCTTATGAGGAGAGCGACTTCGCCTCCACGTTGTGTGGGACGGTCTCGTCTAATGATGTTGAATCCACTTAGCAAAAATGCCTTGTTTCCTTATCACGTGATCAATGGCGGGGAGTTGATCTTTCTGTTCTGGGAACTTTCTCTTTAATAGTAATGATGGAAATTTGCTGATTATTTGGGCTAGATGAATCAATTCTCAGACAATTTGATGGCAATAGTTCATTAGTTATTCTGGTTATGTTTTAATGGATCTTGGATGGTATAATATGCCTTAGGTAGCACTCGAGGCAAACTTTTGTTTCCTAATTTCGATGCAGTTCGATACAGCCAGTCAGTAAGAGGTTACGAGATGTTCATCCTGTAATCTAGAGAACCTATAAATCAATAGTAAATGGAAACTGGGACTGAACCGACTTCTTCCGAGCGACGTAAACGAGCACGAGACTCAAGTGGAAACATTTCTAGTGAACAACTTTCTAAGAAGCCAAAAGGGAGTGAAACTCAGAGATCGCTGAGTGAGTCGTTCATAGATTCTGACTCAAGTGTTTTCGTAAATCCAGCTGTTATGTCGTATTCTACGCCTCATTCGCAAGCACCTTCATCAGCAGTGGGTAACATTATCTCCGCTTTTATGGACCCATCAGTGCAAGGTATTCTGAAGGGCATTGTTTCAGCAGCCATTAGTGAGCACATTGGGCACCTCGAAAGGCGCATTGAGAATCTTGAGCTTGCTGTTGAAACCAAAGATTTAAAAATTAGCCAGCTAGAGAACGATCTAGATGATCTTAAGCAATATGGTATGCAATATGGTATGAGAAACAGTGTGCGGATCTCCGGAATTCCAGAAAAGGCCACTGGTGAGGAAAATACAGATGACATCATTCTTGACATGGCAAGCAAAATGGGTGTACCGATAGAGCTATCTGACATTGAGCGAAGCCACAGATCTGGACGTCGGATTGAAGGTGCCAGACTTCCACGAACAATTTTGGTAAAGTTTGCCAGTTATAGAACTAGAAATTTGTTTTACAGGGCCAAACGCAAACTTAAAGACATTAGTTCCTCACATCGTGTATACATCAATGAGCATTTAACTACAACGAGATCCAGTATGGCCACGCGGTGTAGGGAACATGCGAAAAACAAGAAATTGAAGGAGACGTGGACCTTTGATGGGGTAGTTTTTGTCAAGCTATTGAATGACTCTGTGCTTCGAGTTACCACCCCACAAGACCTTCTGAAAGTCGAAAATGCCTTTTAATGCCTTCTTATTCGGATCTAGTCTTAAAGGAATATAATACACTTTAGAGCACCTCTACAATCAATCAATCCTTCTTTAACAACGCCAGACCACTGTCCCAACATTGTCTGTTTGCTACAGCAATCTGGCAGTGTTGAGACGGTGATCTGACATTGAGGACGTTAAGTATAAAATTAACGAGGCACTTTAACTATGTTATTACAACCCAAAAGGGTTAATCCTGCTTTATTGGTTATGCCCCAACCTGTGCTCCACTGTAATCTGGAGGGGTGGGCCAGTGAGATTACATTGTGAACACAATGCTTGGAAAAGTGAGACACCACATTGTGCCCCCCTCCACCTAGAATATGTTAATAGTGCCTGTGTTTGGCATATGTTCAAATTAAGCTCAAGTCTCAAAATTAATAAGGTACCAAACCTGTGTTTTCTCTACTAAAAATGTTGGTACTTCATCAGCCTTTTCTCCATAACAATGTGAAGTGGTGGGATTGTGTAATGACATTGTAAACATAATGCTTGAAATGATTGAGGAAACACACTGGGTTGCCCCCCCCCCTCCAAATGTCTATATTGTTTTGTTCATTATTTGTTTGTTATATGTCCAACTCAGCCCAAGTTTACCATCTTAAATGGGTTAATGCTCTGTTTCACTGGTATTTTCTTATCATGTGCTACACAGTAATCCGGACGTGGTGGCTCAGTAAGATTACACTGTAAAATGGCGTGGAAAGAATGAGGCACCCCATTGTGTCCCCCCCTCCCCCTCCACACCTAATATGTCTAAATTGTTGTGGTTGACATTTGTTCTAATTAAGCCCCAGCTTTATGGGCATATAATTCACCAGAGAACACCTCCTCAGATCACCTCTCAGCTGAAGATACCTGACCATGGTCTCATCATTGCCAGATTTCTATGGCAATCTGGCAGTGGGGGGATGGTGATCTGATATTGAGATTTTTATGCTAAAAATTATTTAAGGTACCAAACTGTGTCCTCTACACCAGAATTTGGTTAATAATACTTTGTTATTATACCCTCAGTGTGTTCCCCATAGAAATCTGAAGTGGTGGGTCTGTGAGATTATATTGTAGACATAATGCTTGGAATGAATGAGGCACTGTGCTGTTTTTTGATAAATGGAGTCGGGGGTTTGTCGTCCAACAGGGGTTAATTCCATATTACTTATTTGCTCTCTCTGTGGTGGTTGTCTCCACCAGTGATTAGAGTGTCAGGTAGCACGAGATCTAGTAACGGTTGATTGAATTGTTGTCAAGTTTCACTGAGGGAAATGCCCACACCAGCGATTTCCTGAATCGATACAAGATTTCAGAGGTTGCATGATTTTTTCGTGTTGTGTATGAATTGAAGTGGGTGATCTGGACCGTCGAAAAAGTCAGTTCGAGATAGGATTTCACTGGGGTAGGTTGTTTAGCTTTTCTCTGGAAGGTTTGGGAAGAGCCGGCTGGTCATGAGTTTAAATAGTAATTCCTTGGAGTTCCGGAATGAGAAACTAAACACCGAATTCTCTGTGCCATTGGTGAGACCGAGATAGTTATTTAGGAATTTATTTGGTATTCTTTTTTCTCCGTTTGTCGGATCAATGGAATCAGAGTTAAGTAAGTTTTAGAGTGGTTTTTTTTCTCTGGAACTCCGGGAATATTTTTTTGAAGAATTTCGCCTTCGACAAACTTTTGTCGAGTGTGAGTTCTTCTTGTTGGGTAGTCACCGAGTGTGCGGGGTGTCAGAGATGGCAGCGCGGAGGTGACTCCTTAGTTATATGTGGAAGACTTCACACTCGACGAACTTTGGTTCTTCGAGGGTGAAAGCTTCTTACTTGATTGAGGCCTGATTATTGATATTTGGTATGACACCTATGGAGGAGCAGCGGTAACTCCTCATTTATATTGGAAGACTTCACACTCGACGAACTCTGGTTCTTCGAGGGTGAAAGCTTCTTACTTGATTGAGGCCTGATTATTGATATTTGGTATGACACCTATGGAGGAGCAGCGGTGACTCCTCATTTATATTTGGAAGACTTCACACTCGACGAACTCTGGTTCTTCGAGGGTGAAAGCTTCTTACTTGATTGAGGCCTGATTATTAATATTTGGTATGACACCTATGGAGGAGCAGAGGTGACTCCTTATTTATATGTGGAAGACTTCACACTCGACGAACTTTGGCTCTTCGAGGGTGAAAGCTTCTTACCTGTGTAGTCCTGACCATTACTATTGGGAGATGACATCTATGGAGGAATGTAGGTGATTCCTCATTTATATTTGGAAGACTTCACACTCGACGAACTCTGGTTCTTCGAGGGTGAAAGCTTCTTACCTGTGTAGTCCTGATCATTACTATTGGGAGATAACATCTATGGAGGAACGAAGGTGACTCCTCATTTATATTGGAAGACTTCACACTCGACGAACTCTGGTTCTTCGAGGGTGGAAGCTTCTTATGACAGTTCCCTTTGGTCATTGGTACGTCCTCTATGGGAGAATAGTAGTCTCCTAATATTATATTAGAAAATCTGGGTGGCCTGGACATAATAAAAAGGGCCTTGTTTAACGGATTCTTGATATTTTTTTTTTCTCTAGCCTCCGAATTTCAGCCCAATTTAAGATAGTGAAACAAACGCTTTTTGGATATGTAATAATGTTTAATTTCATTCAATAAATTATACCATAACATTTCTTAGTGTTGAATTATTGTTACCTTGCTACATCTTGATGGTTTGTAGTTTTTAATTTCAGTCTAAAGGTGGGTCATCTACCCGAGAACTTTATGTGGGGCTCCGACCTACCCATTATAACTGCGATCCCTTTTCCTTATTTTAAAGCCCGGTCGGAAACGCAAATGTTAAATATCTCTTATAAAATAGTTCGACCATCTGGGGTGATGTGGTTTTAGAAACCGCACCGCCTCGGCTGATCGAACTGTTTTTGGGAGGGAGAAATTGAATCTAGACTTGTGTTGGGTTGGGGATAGTGGATTCGTCACAGTTATTGGCGTCGCCGACAGGATATTTTATGATACCATAAGACTGATGTATAGAAATTTAATACAGGTAAATTGTTTAGTATTGGTGCAAATTTAATATGGCTACGGGAATTTCGGAAGGGCTGGATGAATACTTGGGGGCATCTAAAAAGTTAACTGATTTGGCTACAAATCCAGATATTAGCACACCAAGGAGATACCCCATGGCTGAGGCTCTAGATTTTTTTCAAGAAACACCAGAGGCCACTCCTACGTCTTTTAATGAAAATGTAGAAATTCAAGTGAGTGAAATTCCAAAACATAATGGTTTGGACAATGGAATTCATAAACAGGTAGGAAGTTCTGCGCGTGAATTTTGTAGAAGAAGAGCTTCGGGTGCCATTCCTAAGAAAGTTAAAACTCCTCTTGCGAGGGTCAGCTATCAAGATAAGGGTGATCGGGCGTTAGTGGCACCGGGTGCGGACCTTCCTGCTCTTAAGGAACGTCCATCCAAAAGTGGTGAACAATATAACGGGCCCAGAAAACCGGTGGTTACACCAGAAACATTTAATGGGTCCACCAATGTGGTTGATTGGGTGACGCATTTTGAAAAATGTGTAGAAATCAATGAATGGTCAGAGGTGGTGGCTTGTAGATTTTTGGTAGTTTCATTAAGAGGGGCCGCATTGCAATTTTACGAAGATCTAGATAGTAATGATAAGATTGGCCTAAAACAAATATTAAAAAGTTTGATAGATCGATTTGATCCCTTTAGAGGTACGGCAATTTATAGGTCACAATTGCGTTCAAGAAGGCGAACCGCTCGAGAAACACTCCCCGAGCTGGCTAGTAGTATACGTAGATTGGTAAAGAAAGCTTACCCTTCAGCCCCATCCATTTTAAGGGACGATTTGGCAAAAGAAGCTTTTGTTGAAGCCATAACGGATAAAGACGTTCGGATGCAGGTGTTGCGTGGAAAACCCGAGACGTTGGATGCCGCGGTTCGTTTGGCATTAGAGGAAGAATCATATAGGAGAGTGGAAGTTGCTTCCACTGTCCAACCTTCTGACAACGAAGCTGTTAATTCCGAGCAATTGGAATTATTAACTCAGACGCTGACTGATCTGCGGTTTCAGATTGATGATTTGCGCAAAGAACAAAGGGAAATGAGACGCGAATTTTTAGAACAATTGGGGAAGGAGGATGGAATTGACAAAATAGCGGAAATACAAAATACTCGGGAAGATTTTTCTCGTGGACGTGGTCGAGGAAATGTTCGTCGGAATTATGGGGGTCGAAGAGGTGGAAGGTGGAATAATAGGCAAGGTTTAAAAGAATAAGAGCTGGGGTTGGGGTCAAACCTCAGCTCCAACAGAATGGGGCCCACCCTGAGAAAAAGATTGGTCATTTTTTTCTTCCCTTAACCATTTGTGACAAAGAGGTAAAATTTTTGCTGGACACTGGATCAGCCATTAGCATATTAAGTACTAAGGTATTGGAAGAGGTATTTGGAAAGGATTCTTCAGAATTACAAGCAGCTCCTAGAGAGGTTTGTGGAGCTAGCGGACAACCCTTGCAGGTGCCAGGAGTTATCAACCTTCCCATTAATATAGGTAATAATAGTTTTGATCAAGAGTTTTATGTTGCCGAGTTATCATTTGAGGGAATATTGGGGGTTGATCTGATGACTGCCCTAGACTTAGACATTTATCTGGGGAGGAATTGTGTTAAATTAGCAGGAAAAGAAATTCCCCTAAATTTTGGCAATAACAACGATAGTAATGAGGTCATGCTTATTGAAAATGTAACTATACCTCCATCTTCCGAGATTATAATTAATGGTAAGGTAAGTAATGTTTCTCTTTTAGAGGGAATTTGTGAGGTAGATCAAAAATTTTCAGAAAAACATAATGGGATTATGGTTGGGCGAAGTTTTGTGGGTACTTCAAATGGAGATGTTGTGCCAATGAGGTTAGTAAATACCACCGGGGTACCCCAGTCCTTGAAAAAAGGTGAAACAGTGGCAGTATTCCAGCAAGGGGAGGTTCTGGGAAATAGTGTAATTCAAGAAAATGTAAAACAAGAAAATGTTGATAAGTATTCTCTCCAGCAAACAATTGATGAAACTGTTTTGACTACGGATCAGGTATTTCAAGTTAAAATGCTTCTTGATAGAAATGAGTCGGTTTTTATCCGCCATGATAAAGATTTAGGTCGAACAAGTATTATAAAACATGATATTGACACGGGTAAACATCCACCCATAAAACAAAGAGCCTATAGACTTCCTGTACATAAGCGACAGGAAGTTGATAGGCAGTTACAAGAAATGTTAGAACAGGGGATAATACAACCCTCGGATAGTCCGTGGGCGGCCCCCATTGTCCTGGTTAAAAAAAAAGACGGTAGCCTACGCTTTTGTGTAGACTATCGTAAGTTAAATGCTGTAACTCGGAAGGATGCATATCCCTTGCCACGCATTGATGATAGCCTTGAAGGAATGCAGGGGGCCAGTTGGTTCTCTACATTAGATTTGGCTTCAGGGTATTGGCAGGTGGAGATGGCTTCCTCAGCTCAAGAAAAAACTGCCTTTAGTACAGGTAAAGGGCTTTATGAGTTCAAGGTACTCCCTTTCGGGCTTTCTGGGGCTCCCCATTCCTTTCAGAGGCTTATGGAGCTCGTTTTGAAGGGCCTTCATTGGAAGACCTGTCTGATATATCTGGATGACATAATTATTTATGCTAAAACTTTCCAAGAACATGTAGAAAGGTTGGAAGAGGTGTTCACAAAAATTAAGGAAGCTGGTTTGAAACTCAAGCCTTCTAAATGTGCTCTTTTTAGAAAACAGGTATCTTTTTTGGGCCATATCGTGTCCTCAGAGGGGATACGGGCTGACCCAGAAAAGATAGCTAGGATTAAGGATTGGCCGATTCCAAGATGTGTCAGAGATATACGCAGTTTTGTCGGTTTGTGTTCTTATTACAGAAAATTTATTTTGAACTTCTCAGATTTGGCTGGTCCCCTGTTGGAATTAACTAGAAAGAATGTAAAATTTGAGTGGAATAAGGCTAGAAAAGAATCTTTTGAAATTTTAAAGAATAAACTATGTGAGAGTCCAATCTTGGGATTTCCAAATTTTGAGCAAGAGTTTATTTTGGACACAGATGCGAGTGATCAGGCTAGTGGGGCTGTGTTGTCTCAGTTAGTTAACGGACAGGAGAAGGTAATTGCATATTTTAGTAAAGTGCATTCTCCTCCAGAACGTAATTATAGTGTCACTCGGAAAGAGCTATTGGCAGTTATTAAAAGCATTAAAAATTTTCGCCATTATTTGATAGGAAAACACTTTACTCTGCGCACCGATCATGGATCTTTGAGGTGGTTGTTTAATTTTAAAGAACCAACGGGGCAAGTGGCTCGTTGGCTGGAATATTTGAGTGGATTTGACTTTTCTATCATCCATCGTAGAGGAGAGCAACATAAGAATGCCGACGCCTTGAGTAGGATATCTTTGGAGACTAATGCTATTGATTTGTCTCCAGGAGGTGTAATTTCGGTTGATGATCAGATGAGTGATCCAATATTAAAGAAATTGTTTGAAAATAAAACAAATGATTCTAAGCCGTCGGCTGAGCAAATGAAGGGTGAAGAATTAATATTTAAAAAATATGTAGCCCAATGGGAACAAATTGTTGTTAGGCAAGGTATGCTTTATCGAGAATGGTTGGAATTTGGAAAGGAAAATAAATTTTTGTGGATTGTTCCTGGGAAACTAAAACCTGAAATTTTAAAACATTGCCATGATTCCGTGGTGGGAGGCCATTTAGGTATGATGAAAACCTATTTGAAAATTAGGCAAAGATTTTTTTGGATTGGTCTAAAAAAGGATGTAGAACAGTGGGTGCAGACTTGTGAGGTGTGTCAACGTCGGAAAAGTCCCAACAAAGCGTTAAAGGCCCCCCTGGTTACCGACCGTGTTTCGGAACCGATGGAGAGGGTTGCACTTGATGTATTGGGTCCCCTACCGGAATCTGTGAGTGGAAACATTTACATTCTGGTTGTTTCTGACTATTTCTCTAAATGGACTGAAGCCTATGCCATGCCTAATCAGCGTGCAAGTACAATTGGAGAAATATTGGTTAAAGAGTGGATATCCCGTTTTGGTATGCCTAAGTTTATCCATTCTGATCAAGGGGCCAACTTTGAGTCTGAATTGTTTTTGGGAATCTGTAAATATTTTGAGATTTCCAAGACAAGAACATCTCCATATCACCCTCAGTCTGATGGCCAGGTTGAGCGCTTCAACAGAACATTGATAGCTATGCTAGCATGTTTTGTTGAAGATAATCATAACGACTGGGAATACTATCTACCTTTTGTTATGATGGCTTATCGTAGTGCTGTTCATGAGACCACGGGCCTTACTCCAAATATGATCCTTTTTGGGAAAGAAATCCGATTACCTATTGAATTTATGGCTGGTAAAGTTCCTGATAAGGATCTTAGTCGAGTTCAATATGTGATGGATTTGGAAAATAGAATGGCAACCATTTTCCAGTTTGTGAGCAGTAAGTGTGAAACTGCTATTAAACATAGGAAAAGGTTGTACGACCGTAGAGTTCATGGAAGACCTTATGAGGTTGGTGATAAAGTGTGGCTATATATTTCAAAAATAAAGCAAGGTCAAACCCCCAAATTTGCTAAATATTGGTTTGGGCCATTTGTGGTTAAAAAGCGACTCTCTGATGCAAATTATGTTATTTGTAGAGAGCATGGTGGTCGGCTGCAGGTGGTCCACTTTAATAGATTAAAAAAATGTTTTGAACGACCTAATATGGGAACAATTGTAGACAATTCAGGAGATTCTGGTAGGTTACCTTTTTCGGAACTCATTGATCGGGAGGAAGATTCTGACCAGTCGGCTCAGGGCAGTTCCAGCAACTTAAACAATCCTGCCCCTAGCGGAGATCCTGTCACCCACCGGGGGCGAAGGGTCCGTCGTCCCCGCTGGTTGAACTCAAATGAGTACGATCTGTCTTAAAAAAAAAAAAAAAAAAGATTTGTATTTATTATTCTGGAATGACCCCGGTCTAAATTCGGTGATTTTATGATTTAAGATTTGGCTTAATGAATTCATTTGGCGAGAACTCTAGCTCACGAGCAAAGATAAAATTTGCTAAATTTTTGATGTGGTGCCCAGTGATCATGGGAAAATTGTTAAATTACCCGGAGTGTGCCTTATATGTCGATGCAAGGGTTAAATTATGTCTTCCATTTGGAAGTTGTAATTAATAGGCAAGGAGGAATGGTGCTGGGGATCCAAGGAAGGGTTAATGGGCGGAGACAAAATAAACTGCAAATTCATTTGAATTTGCTGTTCGATTCATTTGGAAACTTTTGAATCAGAATTGTTCAATTTTGACTTTCAAACAGTCATATATAGGACAAGTTGTAGGGTCATTGGACCGGTGGTTATGTCCTATGGTAGTGGATTGGATAAAGTAAAGATTGATAAATGATATAGTATTCTCATGGGTCACATAATGTAGGGAAAGGATGGAAATCAATTGATTCCATGGTTTCCCTTACGGGGTGTCGTAATGGAGGTGTTCCATTAGGAAAAATTGTGTAAACGAACACCCTAACTCAGCGCAATTCTAAAAATGTAAAAAAATTACCTTAGTAATCTCAAAAATACTAGCGCTATTTGTGTTTTGTAAATGTGACCCCTGGGAATTACACTTGGAAATGCTCGTGAGTGGGAGCATTATACGCTAGTGAAATTGAGCCAGTAGAAGAGTGATTCCAAATACGTCGTTTATTTTGGTGTGACTTGCATGGCGCGCATGTGGGATGGGCATTTGGGGTGGGGGTTAGGTATGATTGTGTCTGATGGGTGGTGGTTGATGTTGCTAGGGTAAGAATGGGTTTCGTAAGTAATTTATGATGGCGTCGCCAGTATGTAACTTTTCGTAAGTGATGTGTCCGTGGTAAATATGCAAGACCACCAGAAATTTACGACTTAAAAATTTGGATTGCTTGGAAACCTATTGGTTGCAGTTTGACTGAGTCACAGAAAGATTGTTTTTTTTTTTTTTTTTTTTTTTAATACTGGAGGTCATTCCTTTCATGTAATGTAACTAATAAATTACATAAATTAATTTCAGCTGTTGGAAACAGAAAATTGCGAAATTTTGTATACTGCTGTGGTGTTCCTTTTTTTTGTTTTAGGTTGAGGGAGGTATTTGGTGGCGATGAATCCAGATGATACTGATGTTGTCCATTGACATTGAAATTATGTATGTGTATCATGGTATTTGATGGCGATGAATCCAGACGATACTGGTAGTTGTCCAGTGACAGTGAAATTATGTAGGTGTATCATGGTATTTGATGGCGATGAATCCAGACGATACTGGTAGTTGTCCAGTGACAGTGAAATTATGTATGTGTATCATGGTATTTGATGGCGATGAATCCAGACGATACTGATGTTGTCCATTGACATTGAAATTATGTATGTGTATCATGGTATTTGATGGCAATGAATCCAGACGATACTGATGTTGTCCATTGACAGTGAAATTATGTATGTGTATCATGGTATTTGATGGCGATGAATCCAGACGATACTGATCTTATCCATTGACATTGAAATTATGTATGTGTATCATGGTATTTGATGGCGATGAATCCAGACGATACTGGTAGTTGTCCAGTGACAGTGAAATTATGTATGTGTATCATGGTATTTGATGGCGATGAATCCAGACGATACTGATGTTGTCCATTGACATTGAAATTATGTATGTGTATCATGGTATTTGATGGCGATGAATCCAGACGATACTGATGTTGTCCATTGACATTGAAATTATGTATGTGTATCATGGTATTTGATGGCGATGAATCCAGACGATACTGATGTTGTCCATTGACAGTGAAATTATGTATGTGTATCATGGTATTTGATGGCGATGAATCCAGACGATACTGATGTTATCCATTGACATTGAAATTATGTATGTGTATCATGGTATTTGATGGCGATGAATCCAGACGATACTGGTAGTTGTCCAGTGACAGTGAAATTATGTATGTGTATCATGGTATTTGATGGCGATGAATCCAGACGATACTGATGTTGTCCATTGACATTAAAATTATGTATGTGTATCATGGTATTTGATGGCGATGAATCCAGACGATACTGGTAGTTGTCCAGTGACAGTGAAATTATGTATGTGTATCATGGTATTTGATGGCGATGAATCCAGACGATACTGATGTTGTCCATTGACATTGAAATTATGTATGTGTATCATGGTATTTGATGGCGATGAATCCAGACGATACTGATGTTGTCCATTGACATTGAAATTATGTATGTGTATCATGGTATTTGATGGCGATGAATCCAGACGATACTGGTAGTTGTCCAGTGACAGTGAAATTATGTATGTGTATCATGGTATTTGATGGCGATGAATCCAGATGATACTGATGTTGTCCATTGACATTGAAATTATGTATGTGTGTCATGGTATTTGATGGCGATGAATCCAGACGATACTGATGTTGTCCATTGACATTGAAATTATGTATGTGTATCATGGTATTTGATGGCGATGAATCCAGACGATACTGATGTTGTCCATTGACATTGAAATTATGTATGTGTATCATGGTATTTGATGGCGATGAATCCAGACGATACTGGTAGTTGTCCAGTGACAGTGAAATTATGTATGTGTATCATGGTATTTGATGGCGATGAATCCATACGATACTGATGTTATCCATTGACATTGAAATTATGTATGTGTATCATGGTATTTGATGGCGATGAATCCAGATGATACTGATGTTTGTCCATTGACGGTGAAATTATGTATGTGTATCATGGTATTTGATGGCGATGAGTCCGGGCGGTACTGATGTTGTCCATTGACATTGAAATTATGTATGTGAGTCATGGTATTTAATGGCGATGAATCCAGATGATACTGATATTTGTCCATTGACATTGAAATTATGTGTGTGTATCATGGTATTTGATGGTGATGAAACCAGACGATATTGATGGTTGTCCAGTGACAGTGAAGTTGTGTAGGTGTATCATGGTATTTGATGGTTATGAGTTCAGACGATATTGACAGTTGTCCATTAACATTGACTCTTGAATGTGAATTGGTTCTTGTAAACCTTCCTAATTTAACTTTGCTTTTTAGGATTTAATTTTGACTCCTTAAAATGGAGGGTCTGGTGATTGGACACAGTTTTGTGGCGAGATTGTACCGATTTTTATTATTGTGCCCAGAAGTATGGCATTGTACCATACCGTTTGCCTCCGTGAAATTTGTTGGGATACCTGGGGGAAAGATTAGCCATTTGCAAAATATTAATGTCAGAGGGGCTAGATGGATAGTTCTTCAGATTGGGGGTAATGATATTGATTGCGCTACATTCTCTTTTGAATGTTTCCTGCGGGACCTCCGAGAATTGCTAAAGAAATGGAAGCTTGATGGGGTGAAGAAAATAACATTAGGTAGTATATTTCCTAGAGTAAAGCCCCGAAATGTATCTTATGAGATTTATGAGTTTAGACGTACGGCTGTCAATGATGCTTTTAAGGCTGTAGGTGATGAAGATATTTTATATTTTCACCATCGACAGGTTTATCCTCATCATTTTCTGTCAGATGGTGTACATCTCCGGCCGAATGCACAAAAGAATTTTTGGGATAGAATAAAAAGGAAAATTTACCAGATGTTATAATTTAAAACCCACTAGTCAGGGTGATTGGGAATGTGTTGATGGTTTATTAAGTGGGAAAGAAGTGATTAATGTGAAAGTTGGAGATATTTCACATTGACCTTGATGGCAATTGTTGGCTCTGTTGATGGTTCGATTGGGCATGGTATGGTGATTCCTTGTTGGGCTCACTATGCTGCCCAAGTGAAGCATTAATTGCAACTGTTTTGAATTGGAAATATGGAGTTGGCGATTGAGAAATAGAGTTCCGGGATTCATAAAAATATTGGATAATTGTTTTCTAATCTAGAATGATTCAAGCGCGCCAACAATAAATGGATCTTGTGGCTGTTGTCTGGGTTGTCGTGATGAAAAGGATACAGTAGTGTGCAGGGTTTCCAAGATAGTTTTTGGCGCTGCGAGCAGCATCATCTGGACGATGATAAAATTCATATGTAGTAAATTATGGGTAGTGTTCCAATGAAGTATGGTCCGTTTAATTGTTTTATAAATATATAAGTTATAGTGGTGGCTTTTTTCGGATCAGGGATTTAACTAATCCAGGCGGTAACATCTCTTATCGCATGTCAGTGATCGTGGCGGTAAGCGGTTTCAATTTTTATTGAAATTGGTCGGTGGTTGGATTTCTGTATCCCAGGCCTGCCTACCGCTGTATAAAACATAAAATGTGATGGCGGATTATTCCGTCAGATGTAGCACTTCCCATGCCTAAAGATTTAATCTAGATAGTAGGTATGAACAGATCGTACTCAATTTTTTTTTTCGGACCCATTTTTTTTTTTGTGTAAATATAGTCATTATAAATCATTAATCATTTTTTTTTATTTTTATCTTTATTAATAAGAAATCAAAAACACTATCTGAACCATCCAAAAACGAGGACGTTTACCTTGGGGTGGGGGTAGTGTGCTGTTTTTTGATAAATGGAGTCGGGGGTTTGTCGTCCAACAGGGGTTAATTCCATATTACTTATTTGCTCTCTCTGTGGTGGTTGTCTCCACCAGTGATTAGAGTGTCAGGTAGCACGAGATCTAGTAACGGTTGATTGAATTGTTGTCAAGTTTCACTGAGGGAAATGCACACACCAGCGATTTCCTGAATCGATACAAGATTTCAGAGGTTGCATGATTTTTTCGTGTTGTGTATGAATTAAAGTGGGTGATCTGGACCGTCGAAAAAGTCAGTTCGAGATAGGATTTCACTGGGGTAGGTTGTTTAGCTTTTCTCTGGAAGGTTTGGGAAGAGCCGGCTGGTCATGAGTTTAAATAGTAATTCCTTGGAGTTCCGGAATGAGAAACTAAACACCGAATTCTCTGTGCCATTGGTGAGACCGAGATAGTTATTTAGGAATTTATTTGGTATTCTTTTTTCTCCGTTTGTCGGATCAATGGAATCAGAGTTAAGTAAGTTTTAGAGTGGTTTTTTTTCTCTGGAACTCCGGGAATATTTTTTTGAAGAATTTCGCCTTCGACAAACTTTTGTCGAGTGTGAGTTCTTCTTGTTGGGTAGTCACCGAGTGTGCGGGGTGTCAGAGATGGCAGCGCGGAGGTGACTCCTTAGTTATATGTGGAAGACTTCACACTCGACGAACTTTGGTTCTTCGAGGGTGAAAGCTTCTTACTTGATTGAGGCCTGATTATTGATATTTGGTATGACACCTATGGAGGAGCAGCGGTGACTCCTTATTTATATGTGGAAGACTTCACACTCGACGAACTTTGGTTCTTCGAGGGTGAAAGCTTCTTACTTGATTGAGGCCTGATTATTGATATTTGGTATGACACCTATGGAGGAGCAGCGGTAACTCCTCATTTATATTGGAAGACTTCACACTCGACGAACTCTGGTTCTTCGAGGGTGAAAGCTTCTTACTTGATTGAGGCCTGATTATTGATATTTGGTATGACACCTATGGAGGAGCAGCGGTGACTCCTCATTTATATTTGGAAGACTTCACACTCGACGAACTCTGGTTCTTCGAGGGTGAAAGCTTCTTACTTGATTGAGGCCTGATTATTAATATTTGGTATGACACCTATGGAGGAGCAGAGGTGACTCCTTATTTATATGTGGAAGACTTCACACTCGACGAACTTTGGCTCTTCGAGGGTGAAAGCTTCTTACCTGTGTAGTCCTGACCATTACTATTGGGAGATGACATCTATGGAGGAATGTAGGTGATTCCTCATTTATATTTGGAAGACTTCACACTCGACGAACTCTGGTTCTTCGAGGGTGAAAGCTTCTTACCTGTGTAGTCCTGATCATTACTATTGGGAGATAACATCTATGGAGGAACGAAGGTGACTCCTCATTTATATTGGAAGACTTCACACTCGACGAACTCTGGTTCTTCGAGGGTGGAAGCTTCTTATGACAGTTCCCTTTGGTCATTGGTACGTCCTCTATGGGAGAATAGTAGTCTCCTAATATTATATTAGAAAATCTGGGTGGCCTGGACATAATAAAAAGGGCCTTGTTTAACGGATTCTTGATATTTTTTTTTTCTCTAGCCTCCGAATTTCAGCCCAATTTAAGATAGTGAAACAAACGCTTTTTGGATATGTAATAATGTTTAATTTCATTCAATAAATTATACCATAACATTTCTTAGTGTTGAATTATTGTTACCTTGCTACATCTTGATGGTTTGTAGTTTTTAATTTCAGTCTAAAGGTGGGTCATCTACCCGAGAACTTTATGTGGGGCTCCGACCTACCCATTATAACTGCGATCCCTTTTCCTTATTTTAAAGCCCGGTCGGAAACGCAAATGTTAAATATCTCTTATAAAATAGTTCGACCATCTGGGGTGATGTGGTTTTAGAAACCGCACCGCCTCGGCTGATCGAACTGTTTTTGGGAGGGAGAAATTGAATCTAGACTTGTGTTGGGTTGGGGATAGTGGATTCGTCACAGCACCACACTATGTTGCCATACGCCCTCCTAAATTTGTTTTGATATATGTTTAAATTAAGCCCCAGTTTACCACACTGAATGGGTTAATGATGTGTTGCTAGCATGTCCTAAACCTGTATTCCAAAGCAACCAGGAAGTGTTGGGTTAGTGATATTCGACTGTAAAGTCAATGTTTAATAGTATGAGGCACCACCCCCCCACCCCCTCCACCAAGTTTACCACCCCAAATGGGTTAATGTTGCTTTGTTAGTATGCCCTAAACCTGTGTTCTAAAGCAACCTGGAAGTGTTACTAAAATTCTACTGTAAACATAATGTTTGAAAGAATGAGGCACCACACCGAGTAGCCCCCCCCCCCCCCCCCCACCCTCAACATGCCACAATGTGTTGTGTGTGACATATGTCCAAATTGAGGTTCAGTTTCATGGACATAGTATTCACTTGAGGGCACTTCTACACATCACCTTATGTAACTGATACCAGGCCACTGTCTCAGCATTGGCAGACTGCTATAGCAGTCTGACAGTGGTGGGACAGTGGTCTGACATTTAGTTTGCATGCTCAATATTAATAAAGGTACCCAAAGTGTTGGGTTAGTGATATTCGACTGATATTGATATTTTAATGCTAAAAATTATTTAAAGTACCAAACTGTGTCCTCTACACCAAAAATTAGTTAATAATACTTTGTTATTATACCCTCAGTGTTTTCCCCACAGAAATCTGAAGTGGTGGGCTTGTGAGTTTATATTGTAGACATAATGCTTGGAATGAATGAGGCACCACACCGAATGGGTTAATGGTGCTTTGCTAGTATGTCATAAACCTGTACTCTAAAGCAACCAGGAAGTGTTAGGTTAGTGATATTCGACTGTAAAGTTAATGTTTAATAGAATGAGGCACCCCCCCCCCCCCCAGTTTACCACCCCCAAATGGGTTAATGTTGCTTTGTTAGTATGCCCTAAACCTGTGTTTCTAATCAACCTGGAAATGTTGGTTTACTAAAATCCTACTGTAAACATAATGCTTGAAAAATGGGGCACCACACTGAGTTGCCCCCCCCCCCCCGACCCCCAACATGTCAAAATTGTTGTGTTTGACATATGTCTAAATTGACTTCTACTGTAAACATAATGTTTGAAAAATGAGGCACCACACTGAGTTGCCCCCCTCCCCCGACCCCCAAGTGGTGGGTTTGTGAGTTTATATTGTAGACATAATGCTTGGAATGAATGAGGCACCACACTGAATGGGTTAATGATGCTTTGCTAATATGTCATAAACCTGTATTCTAAAGCAACCAGGAAGTGTTGGGTTAGTGATATTCGACTGTAAAGTTAATGTTTAATAGAACGAGGCACCACCCCCTCCCCCCCAGTTTACCGCCCCCAAATGGGTTAATGTTGCTTTGTTAGTATGCCCTAAACCTGTGTTTCTAATCAACCTGGAAGTGTTGGGTTACTAAAATCCTACTGTAAACATAATGCTTGAAAAATGGGGCACCACACTGAGTTGCCCCCCCCCCCCCCCGACCCCCAACATGTCAAAATTGTTGTGTTTGACATATATATAAATTGAGTTCTACTGTAATCATAAGGTTTGAAAAATGAGGCACCACACTGAGTTGCCCCCACCCCCGACCCCCAACATGTCAAAATTGTTGTGTTTGACATATGTCCAAACTGAGGTCCAGTTTCATGGACATAGTATTCACTTGAGGGCACTTCTACACATCACCCGTGAGCACCGCTACATATCACACTTTCTTGGGTAATGCCAGACCACTGTCTCAGCAATGCCTGATTGCATGTTATAGTAATCTGGCGTTGGTGAGTCTGTGGTCTGTCACTGTGGATGTTATGCTTTAATTAATGAGGCACGAATCCGTGTTGCGAACTCACTAAATGGGTTAATATTGCTTTGGCAGTGTTTACTCAATCCGTGTTCCTTTGCAATTTGAAATTGGTGGGTCAGTGAGATTATATTAATCATGATGCTTGAATGAATGTAGCACCACAGAGTGCTGTCCCTACCTGTCCAATATGTCAATACTGTTGAGTTTGAAATATGTACGCATTAAGCTTCGGCTTTATGTGCATAGTATTCACCCGTGAGCACCGCTACATATCACACTTTCTTGAGTAATGCCAGACCGCTGTCTCCGCAATGCCTGATTGCATGCTATAGCAATCTGGCGTTGGTGGGTCTGTGATCTGTCACTGTGGATGTTATGCTTTAATTAATGAGGCACGAATCCGTGTTGCGAACACACTAAATTGGTTAATATTGCTTTGGCAGTGTGTACTCAATCCGTGTTCCTTTGCAATTTGAAATTGGTGGGTCAGTGAGATTATATTAATCATGATGCTTGAATGATCGTAGCACCACAGAGTGCTGTCCCTACCTCCACCCACCCAACCAAACATGTCAACATTGTTGTGTTTGTCATATGTTCAATGCAAGCTATAGTGTCATTGGGATAGTATTTACTTCAGAGCACATCTGCACACTACTCTTTCCTGGACAGCAATGCAAACAGCCACTAGTTTCTCCAGCTCGATTACTGACCCAGATTTGCGGTTTAAGTCAGTCAATATATGTTATCAATTAAATCATGCTTCCCCGTGCTGAATCGCTCGACCGCGTCAGGCAATGGTGTAATCAATCAAATTTCTCGTGCGCCCTCTTCTCATTGCGGCGTTTATTTCATGTTAGTCGACAGAGAATTTGTGAATCACGTGGGCACAGTATTCACCCGTTAGCACCGCTACACATTCACTCTTTCCTGAGTAATGCCAGACCGATATCTTAGCAATGCCTGATTGATATAGCAATCTGGCATTGGTGAGTCCGTGATCTGACACTGTGGATGTTATTTTTTATTTAACGATGCACGAATCCGTGTTGTTCCCACCCTAAATGGGTTAATATTGCTTTGACGGTATGTCCTCAATCTGTGTTGCTTACCAATATGACACTGGTGGGTAGGGTGAGATTGTACTACAGACATAATGCTTGAATGAATGAGACACCTCGGCGTGCTGCACCCCTCTCCACCCACCCAACCCAACATGTTATCATTGTTGTGTTTGACATATGTTCAAAGTAAACTCTAGCTTCATTGGGATAGTATTTACTTCGGATACACCATACAATACTCTTTCCTGAACAGTGCATCTGCATATTATCCCGCGCCTAACGAAGCACGTAGCGTACGAGGGTCAAAACTCGTAAGGAATGAAAACGGCAACTGGTTTCTACATCTTGACTACTGACCCTGATTTGTGGCTTAAGTCGGTCAATATTTATTATCAATTAATCATGCTTCTTTATGAAGATTCGCTCGACCGCGTCAGGCAACGGTGTGATAATCAAATTTCTCGTGCGTCCTCTTCTCGTTTCAGAGTCTACTTCATGTTAGTCGAGTGATTTGGGAATCATGTCAGTTCAAGTCGGTCAATAAAGTCAGCGGTATGATATGGAGCTTGTGGGAACCCTTTGGGGTGGGGTAGTGTTTGTTCACCTCGGTAAACAAACACAGCTTCACATCACTTGATTCCCCTTATCCGTAACTAAAACCAATATAAGCTATTTCAGTGGTGCAATCTCTGTGTTGCAGCATGGTAAATGCTAAATTTCACCTGATCACCATTAACGAAAAGGAATATCCAAGCTGTTCGACACTGTCATCTACTCAAAGAAAATATATCATATTTAACTTTAATCGCCATCGATATTCGCAATCATTTTTGTACTGGAAACGATATTCGTATCAATATTCATTTGACTTGCCCGAAAATGACCAATGACATTGCCCCACAAGCTCCCAGTATCTTTATCATCCAAGTCAGTAGTGCTTTATAGTTCTTACCTGACTCTTTATATATATATATATATTTTTTAAATCTTGTTTATTATCATACTTTTAAATAAGTTACTATTGTCTTCCAATTGCATAACAGTGTTTGTCATACATTATCTGCGCTATTTGCCAGACTGAATACAATCTTGTTTATATAGAAACAATTTGCCTTAACTGCGTCACTTAGTTACGAATAGCTCACCATGTGTTCCCTTGAATCTTATCGTGCTTGGATTGGTACATTTAACTTCAAAGTTTTTTGTAGGAGTTCGAAGTTCTTCGTATCGAAGAAGAGATCTATTTGTGTCCTAATCTATCTTTGCTTGCGCCTCAGTGGGGTTGGGCTGCATCATAGTCTTAATGTTGTGGTCACTTTGTTCTTTGGACTGTCCAATAAATTGTTAATATCGCACTTAGATAATCCTCTGGATGAAACTTTATATCCCTACAGCATTGAAGTTTCAACGACTGTACTCATAAGGAAAGTACATGTACTGATACTTTTTGCCCTCCTTGTCATTTCGCTGTTCAATGTGACTGTGATTCTTCTACTGTCTGGTGATATTGAAACTAACCCTGGCCCAAATTCTCTCAACTCCGATTACAACCAGAATACCTTAAACATTGTCCATCTGAACATTCAGAGTTTAAAACCCAAAGTTGACATTATCCAATATGAATTTGCATCATTTGATGTCGTGGCTTTGTCTGAGACATGGTTGGATGATAATGACTCCACATCCGATATTCTTGTTCGCGGGTTTCAGGAGCCATTGCGACTTGACCGTTCGACAAGGGGAGGTGGGGTAGCTATTTATATCAAAGATGGAATATCATTTCGACCGAGACCAGATCTACATAATTCGAACACAGAGTGCCCGTGGGCGGAGGTGTTTACACAACGAACTAGATCGTTACTGTTGGGTGTGTTCTACCGGCCACCAAACAGTCCCCGCGAAACATGGGAAGCCATATCAGGATCCGTTGAAAAGGCCCGAGACTCCTCAATTGCCGACCTAATTATAACAGGGGACTTTAATGACAATCAAGTGACTCCTTCAAGAAGTGGCGTTTCTGAAATACTCCGCTATTTCAATCTTAAACAAGTCGTGAGTGAGCCGACTTGTTTCACCGAGACTTCGGCTTCGTAATGAGATCTATTTGTTCTCAGTGATTCAATAAACATGAAAACCTGTGAGGTCCTTGAACCAATCATCCCAGACATGATCCGATACCATTGTCCAATCTCACTCGAAGTAGAATTCTTGAAACCACCAACCTTATCATTCAAGAGGAGAATTTGGCTTTATTCCCAGGGTAATTATGAAGCGTTGAATGAGGCCTTCTCCCATGCCGATTGGAATGCCCTCTTTGATGACCCATGTCTCGACAACATAGTGTCCAAGTTTACTGACAAAATACTTGAAACTGCATCCGCCCACATACCTAACAAACTCATTACCACGCGAATAGACCAGCCGAAATGGATGCATAATTAAATAAGATTACTGCTCCGACAGCGAAAACGTTTATATCGCATTGCTAAACGTACCAATACCCCGAATGCCTGGGCAAACTACAAACTAAAACGGAATAATGTTGTATCTGCTATAAGGAAGTCTAAAGCTTTACACTTGTCGAAAATCCAGTCCACGCTAATAAGTAGTAGAACACCGTCATCACAGTGGTGGAAGACCTTGAAAACAGCAGTCGGGAGCAGTTACTCTGGAATTCCTACTCTCACCCATTCCGACCAAATATTCTCGTCAAATGTTGAGAAAGCCGAAGTGTTTAACGAATACTTCAGTTCTATCTCAACAGTTGATGATTCGAATGCTTCCTTGCCATACGCATCCACACATGTTTCTGCAATTATTGATTGTATCACTTTACATTGTGATGAAGTGCATACAGCAATGAAATCGTTAAAAATTTCTAAGTCATCCGGTCCAGATTTAATTAGCCCGTGTCTTCTAAAAGAATGCAAATCATCCTTATGTGAGCCACTCTCCATCTTATTCAATATACTATTGAACAACTCGTATTTCCCATCATTGTGGAAAAAAGCTAATGTCTCCCCGATTTTGAAAAAACACCCTTCCAATTCTGTGACGAACTATCGGCCAGTATCTTTGATTAGCTGTGTTGGAAAATTACTTGAAAAATGTGTATTGAAACGCTTGTGGGAGTTTTTGATTGTCAATAAAGTTCTCAGCCAATTTCAGTCAGGCTTTACACCCGGTGATTCAACAGTCCTCCAGCTTACTGACATATACGATGAATTTTGTCACGCCCTTGATGATGGCAAAGAAGTTAGGGTTGTCTTCTGTGATGTCAGCAAGGCCTTTGACAAAGTATGGCATGTAGGTCTTATCCACAAGTTGGAAAGTATTGGTGTTTCGGGTGAACTTCTGCTGTTCCTCAAATCGTATCTTACAGATAGATTGCAACGAGTTGTGATATCGTCTGAGACAGCGTCCTGGAGAACCATAAATGCAGGTGTTCCACAGGGGTCTATTCTCGGACCCTTGCTGTTCCTTATATATATCAACGATATAACCAAAGATCTTCTGAGCAGTATACGCCTATTTGCAGACGATACTTCTTTATATCTAATTATAGAAAACCCCGAACAAGCCTCGACAATAATTAATCAAGATCTGGCCACAATTGAACATTGGGCCAAAACATGGTTGGTAGAGTTCAATCCAAATAAAACTGAGAGTATGCTAATATCTCGAAAAAAAGTAGCCCTACTTTCCATCCACCATTATTCTTTGGTGGTTCTCAGATATCTGAAGTCGTTAATCATAAACATCTGGGAGTCATATTAAATAGCACGTGTACATGGAATGATCATATCGACCATATTTGCGCAAAGGCCTGGTCTCGGTTAGACTTACTTAGGAAGCACAAATTTAACTTAGACCGTAGTGTCTTAGACAAAATATATTTTGCTTTTATCAGGCCCCTCCTTGAATACGCCGATACTGTTTGGGATAACTGCTCTGTAACTAAAGTGGAGGAAATGGAAAAAATCCAGATTGCTGCGGCAAGGATTATTACTGGGGCAACCGTCAGTGCTAGTAAGTCCTTACTTTATACAGAAACAGGATGGGAACCGTTGCAAGATAGACGCTACAAACACAAGTTAATCCAGTTCTTTAAAATGTACCACCGTATGGTTCTTCCGCACATCTCCAGTAAAATCCCGCCACGTGCTTCCTGGACCAATCCTTCACTAAGTCTTCGATCAGGTCAAAACCACCGTGTTCCGTTCTGTCGGACTGAGCTGTATAAATCTTCCTTCATACCCAGCGTTACTGACCAATGGAATAATTTGCCCTTGTCCGTGCGTGAAAACTCATCATTGACGAACCTCAAGACTTTTTTAAACGATGGCAACCGACGAACGCCAAGGTTCTACTGTAGATCGAAATCTCGCACAGCCCAAATATATCATTGTAGATTGAGACTAGGATGTAGTAACCTCAATTTTCATTTATATCGCAACCACTTATCACCAACCCCTCTATGCCAGTGTGGAGAGGAAGAGACTCCCGCTCATTTTCTCCTGCATTGTCCAATTTTCTCCTATTCTCGTAATTATTCAATTAATCTCCTTCCGTTTGGAGCGGACTCCTCTACACTTCTATTCGGTTCAGAATTCCTGAGTAATGACGACAACTGCCTTATCTTTGAAGTGGTATACGACTTTAATTTATCAAGTAAGCGATTCATTAATTAACTACAATGTAGTACTAGCCCATTTTATATACTTACTATAATAAATACCAACTCACAATTAATATCAAGATGATCTCCGGGGGAATGCCTGTAAATTAATCTACACTTGTTTACAGTGGTAAACAGACGAAGCCATACTGTTCAACCGTGACTCTGTTATCATTGCTTGGGTGAAAGTCCTCCAAATGGGCGTCTTGGGTGGCAAATAATTAGAGTTACCTTGATTATACTTCTATCTTACGTCACGCTTAGTCATTTCGCATAGGCGTGTGACTTTAGACACAAACAAATAACTCTGCGCAATGAATGCATTCACCCCGCATTTTCCAACTTTTCTTGCAGCCCAACCCATCCCTAACCCATCCCTGACTGTTTCCATACAAGATTAGTTACTGTCGCTATTCAAACGCTTGTATAATGCAGATAAACACTGTTTGTACTTGATACTCATACCTGCTATTGTCATCGACGATTCTTTGTGATCTTGTGTAGGTGGAAACGGCCTTGTATAAGCTTTCAGCTTACTGCCGAATTCTCATTAATGTTGGCAATTTATCTGTTATCGTTTGTTTTTTTGCAATAAATACTGTTTAAACTAAACCCTGGTTCGAACCCCGCCGAATCAGACTTCGGAAAACTGCAGAATGGTTAGGTCGGTTTCTGTTATCGCTCAGGACAAGACGATGGATGCTGTAGACCCTGGTTCGAACCTCACCGACTCGAACTTCAGAAAACTGCAGGATGTTCAGATCGGTTTCTGTCATCTTTTAGGAAAAGACGACGGATGGTGTAGACCATGGTTCGAACCCCGCCAACATTGACTTCAGAAATCTGCAGACTGATCACGTCGGTTTCTGTTATAGCAACCTGAACAATAACTCACTTGATTTAGAAGCTATACGATCAAACTCGTGAAATATTTCTGTTCTAACACCGGAACCAATGCAAGTTTTTACGCAAAAATCTCAATTAATGGCTGATTAACATGGATACACTTGAATTGATAATTATGTTAGTTTAAACATTATTTATTTCCAAATGTATCAGCACGCTTGTAATTAAAATGAAAGAAGAAGATTATGGTGGATTCGACTGTAAGCTGGGGGCTTATACGTCTTCGTCTCCACAAAATAGACCAAAGCTTCATACATACTTTCGGAATGACAAGAAGAAGAGAAATGATGCCAAAACTGATTTTTCAGTGTAATGAAATTAACCTATCGCATTTAAATACATCCAAAATACATCGAAAATAAATGTATGAAAGAGAAAAAGAGAGGGAGAGAGAGAGAGAGAGAGAGAGAGAGAGAGAAAGATGGGACGGCAATACACGAAAAATATGTGAAATATGTATTTATAATATGATAATGACTTCGTCACGGAACTCAAAGAACTTGTTCCTAAAACAATTCTCTTGCTCTTGATTTTGAGTATAATAGAGAGAGAGAGAGAGAGAGAGAGAGAGAGAGAGAGAGAGAGAGAGAGAGAGAGAGAGAGAGAGAGAGTATAATGTCTTCGTCACAAAACTCAAAGAACTTGTTCCTAAAACAATTCTCTTGCTTTTGATTTTGCGTATAATGAGAGAGTGAGAGAGAGAGGAAGAGAGAGAAAGGGAGAGAGAGAGAGAGAGGGGGGAGAAGAGAGAGAGATTTATAATACGATAATGACTTTTCGTCACGCAACTACTCAAAGAACTACCTGATAAATTCTCTTGCTCTTGGTTTTGAATGAACATGTGCACTTCGAGCAAAAGTTAAAGTATTTTATAGAGAGAAGACGAAATAAATGTGACTAGATAAAAATGTATGAACTTTACAATCCAGTTTGCAGACCAGGACATACATTTCTTTCATCTAGCCCTGTTAGTAGATTATGTTATATAACATGAGGTAACCTACAGAAAATGTGTCCTGATGCATTTCTGTCTTCTCTTTCCAGGTATGCTGTTTACGCCTTAGTCCTTCATCTAACGTGAAAAGCAGACGACACTTGTAAAATTATTGATTAACTATTTTTTTTGTCTCAAAAACATAGGTTATGACCCCTCGTTGGAACGAGCTCGACGAGCTCGTTCCAACGCGGGATCATGACCTATGTTTTTTTAGACAAAAAATGAAAGAATAATGAAAATTGATTGGCGATTTTTGAGAATAGCGATGGCCGGGTTTGGTCATTACGTTGGGTAAAGGGTTAACAAAACTTCTACTAAAATAAATAGAAAAAAACTTACACGCTATCTTGTCTTGCCGAGTTCGCGCGTTAGTTGTTTCTATTTATTTGTCGGAGTCTATTAAGATGTAAACTACATGCTTCTCTGTTCTTATACATATGTAATGTACAACCTTTGGGCAGAGTTAGGCTCGAAAGAATGTCAGCTCTGGCTGGCAAACCGTGTGGGATAAAGCATGTACCGTAATCTATGTAAAACTCTTAGTCAGAGAATACTACTCACGAAGAGAAGTCAAGATTGTTTACACAGAGTTGTTTATAAGTATTTCTTTTTTTAATTAGTTTTATTTCAGGAAAGTTTATTATATATTTAGTTTGTATGTGTGTTACGGAAGGATTATAGGGGTGAAATAAGGAAGTTTAGGTGATAGGTTTTCCCGAGTTTACATTTATTCACTTTAGTTGCCTTTTTCTCGTGTGTTTGGAATTTTTCTCATTTCGGTCTTTAGGTTTTATAAATATTTGTAAACATGAATGGTAAGTGCTCGACGGGTGTCCAGACGGAGGTGAGTATGGGTATTAAAGGGTGTCGGGGGGGGGGGGGTCGAGGGGTGCAGGTGGGTGAGACTGAGAATACACAGGCATGCAGGCATGCAGATATGAGGTATGGTGGGGGTCGGCGAATGGATAGTAGTGGGGTGTGTGCCAACTGAAGGGATATTTTACAGTCGTTAGAGAAGTGTGTTGGGTTCGAGCGGGAAATTGCGGAGCTGAAGGGAAGGTTGGGGAGGGCTGGTGTGTCTGGAGTCACACCAATGAAGGTTACCTATGATGGGGAGGTGGAAGAAGGATGGAAGATCGTTGTGGACTCAAGGAGGAAACAGGGAGGCAGGAAACGTGGGGGAAGAAAGCTTGATGTAGGGGTGTAACCGATGAAGATCAAACCTCTACCATCGCCAAGCTGGAATCGAATAGAGCCCACTCTCTAATAGTCTTAATGGAGTTGATGGATTGATCTTTGACAATCTATCACTCAAATGCAAACTGCCGGGAATTCTAACGACGTGCATACACGTTCCGACTCCATTTGAGGCAATAGGAAAGCTAGGCCAGTGTGATCCAAGATCCAAGTGAAATAAAATAAGGCTAACCGGGTCGCAAGGGATTTGTAAATCCCACATCGTCCCTGCGCGCCTTCGGCGCGCTAAAACATTTCATTCATTCAAGAATTCAGTTATAGTTTGGGTTTCCTGTTTGTCGCTGTTAGACATTTGGAATACAAGATTCAATATTAAATTGTTATCATCTTTAATTTGTCCCCGAGTCATCAGTTGCACACCATTGTTTCACAGCAGATATCGACGGTCGTTCCCCACGGTTATATTTTCCCCACGGTTATAGTATAATAGGAACGTGGGATGGGAGTATGGAGGACATGTGGTTAGGGGGCGACTCAAAGGAGAGGGTTTATATGCTAATCGGAGATATTGGGAAGAATGGGGCAAGGGATGTCATCAAGCAGTTCGTCTCCGAGTGTTGGGAGGAGAGAAGAAGCGAGGGTATAGGGAGGCAGTTGGTAGAACAGGGGTAACCAAGGCCTTCTCACACGAGAACCGCGACAAATCAGGGGCCGGCCAAAGTGTTATTATTATGTAACTGAGCGCGTTTATTTGTTATTGATGGGGGATTTAGCATTAATTCAGTGCTTCAATTCTTTTTGTACTGCAGGATAAATTAGATAAATTATTACTGATCTCTCTCCATTTTCTTAATTACTTTGTTACCTTTTCGTGGGCGCATTATAGTATCATGTCCACAGGCCTGCAACCACGGGGTGTGGGGGTGGGTGTGGGGGTAAGGGTGGGGGTGGGGGTGGGGGCGGCGCCCCCTGGAAACATTTTCGCTCCCCACCCTAGTAAAATTTCAGACACAATTTTTCAATTTTCACCATTTTGATCTATTTTATCTACCAGTGAATTAACTCAGAGTTGTCAATTTACACCTGTAATTACATTGAATATAATCCCATGACTGAGTATCTATTGTTATATTTGAGGTGTTTATTCAACTCACAGATTATACACAACTATTAACTAATTAACAGAAGTGATGATGGGTGGTTACTGGTAATTATATTTATTTATTTATTGGTGTTTAAGGTCACATATTTCTGCACAATGGCTAACCATGACCGCGACAGTTTTATGGGTGGAGAAAGCCGGAGTACCCGGAGAGAACCACCGAGCAACGGCGAGCAACTGTCAGCTCCCCAACATACTGACTCCACACAAGCAGGGTTAGCGTTGGTTGAAGACAGGTGCACCATCGACGTGCAGTACGCCTTAGTACACAATGCCACCGTGCCCCCACGTGGGCAATGGTGGTGAAGTGTCTTGCCCAAGGACACAACGCGGTTGCCGCAGGTGGGATTCGAACCGAGGACCTACTGGTATTTGAAAGTAGGAGAAATGCTCTCGCAAACAGAGGCTTTCCATGGGACAAAGACCGGAAATTGACCCTTTTAATGCCAAATTTTAAAATTGTTACACGCCGGGTGGAACCATGGTCGACCCGGGGCACATGTGCTTGGCAAAGAGTATCCAAATTATTGGAATTTAATCACCTTGTGGAGGTGGAGGGGGGGGGGGGGATAAAATGATTCTGAATGGTCCTTCAAAAGTTAGAGTTAGTGGACAGATATAAAACATTGCAAATAATGAATCTTGTTATTTGAGCAGAAAAAATGAAACTTTTGAGGGTATGTTGAAGCAGGAATTGATCCTTCAGAAGAGAGGAAATTGCTCCTTTTAATGCCCAATTTTAAAGTTTTCCCATGCCGGGATGAACTATGGTCGACCCGGCACAAATGTGCTTGGCACGGTTTATCCAAATTAGTGGAATTTAGTCACTATGATGGGGGGGGGGGGGGGTTAAAATGATTCTGGATGGTCGTTCAAAAGTTAGTGGACAGAAAAAATAAATCAAATAATGAATTCTGTTATTTGTGCAGAAAGAATAAAACTTTTTGGGCTTTGTTGAAGTAGGAATTGATCCTTCAGAAGATAGGAGATTGCTCCTTTTACTTTATGCCAAATTTTAAAAATTTGTCCATGCCGGGCCGAACCAAGGTCGGTCCGGCGTACATGTGTTTGGCAAGATGTATCCAAATTAGTGAACTTTAGTTACTTGGGGGAGGGGAGGCGGGGAGTGGGGGATAAAATAATGATTCTCGATGGAAAATGATGGGATTATGTCCAGGTTGGGGAGATGGTTAATTATCTTTCTGTACCAAATCGACTCAAAGGTTAAGCAATGCATCAACGTATGAATACAGGTGTGTCCTGTTTACATGTTAACAGTATTTTCACCAAAATAAATAGCAAAAACTAACGCACAATCACGTCAAAGCGAGATCGCACGTTGGTTGTCATTTATTTTGACTGACATTCTGCTAAGATGTAAACATCATGGTTAGTGTTGTGAAAAGAGAGAAAGAAAAAACACACAACATGATTTCTTATAGGTTACCACTGCGTTATATAGCGTAACCGGGTAACGGATTACGATATAATCTCTTTATTTCCAGGCAGGAAATTTAAATACCTTGGGAGTGTGGATTGAAATTCTTTCATTGCAAGTATTGCGCACTGAATGTGATGTGATCGTTGCGCACGATGGTATAAAATAACAAATAACGATCCTTTTACATTGGATTTTAATAAAGTATTGACGAGATGCTTAATTTGAAGATTCTCGTCCATTAACGATACATTAATTAAACTAAGTTTAAAATAGCACAAACAATAAATAAAAATAATTTTGAGGCAAAGATTCACAGCATACAGTTTTGTTTTTCTTTTTGAGATCTCTGCTTATTTTCAGCAATGGCCCCGTGTTAAGGTATCACCTTATCGCATATTCACAACCAGCTCGAGCTCGTTCCAATGAGGGGTAATAACCTATGTTTTTGAGACAAAAAATGAAATAAATAATGAAAAATAACTGACTATTTTTGAGAATAGCGCTGGCCGGTTTTGGCCGTTACGTTGGGTAAAGGGTTAAGCTAATCAGTCTTCTACGGTAGAGCTGGGGCTTAATATTGTCTTTAGAACAAGATTGAATTAGTTAAATTTCTAGATGCATTATGAGGAAAGTTTGCCGTTCGAAATTTTATTATTTTGAAATCAATGTGGGGAAAGTTAACTCTAAAAGGAGACTTGTCTCTACATCAAACAAAAATAATTTTACACGTAGAATAAATACAGTACGGCCGGTGTAGACTGGTCACTTCCCATCGGTGGACGCAATAATATTAGATTTCAAACACGAAGTCAATACAAATTCAAATATTGAAGTACCGGGTACCACATGGTGATTCATAAATTAAAATTTTACTGATGATGATTTTTATTACCTTGTAAACGCATGCGTAGACATTACTAACCACGCGTAGATTACGACCATTCCACAGCGACTGAACGGTGTCGATAGAGAATTCACAGAACATGTCAATGTACAGAAAATTAAAAGCTCTTCAGTTTTGGTCTCCACAAAAACAAAAACCGGTAACACTGATATATATATTATCGGTCCAGGGATCACACGCTGTCCATTTATAATTATAGGCAGATTTAGGTTAATATTTTTAACTGCTTTTCACGATAATGTTTTTCGTTGCAAATAAAATGCACATATAGTAACCCTATCACAACTCTTTATTTAGTTAGCACATGGTGAACTGGGTACAGCAAACCCCCAATCCGCACGACGGACTTACATGTGACAACGGTCCTAGAATCAAATCTGGTCACGACACGAGGAGACACTAGCTGTTGAAAGTGTCGTTAACCTCCAATAAATAAATATATCAAATCTAGCCTTGTAAGAAAGTACATGATTGCCAGAAGGATCAAATCGATACCTATGTATCCAGTTAAAACGCAAATATGCCTATTGTAAAATTGTTGAAGTCGTCATATTCGTCATCTTCGGATGCATATTCCTCCTCGTTATATTCATCTGAATATTCCTGATCGTCATCCTCGTCTGAGCGTTCTCCCTCATGCTCATCTGAGGAATCTTCCTCTTCCTCCACACCTGAACATTTGTCATTCTTCTTATTCGCGTCAGGATCTCCATCCACTAATTTGATAAGGGCCCGTAAACCCTCCTGAAAATTAAGTCTTGGACGTTTGTGAACACCGTTGGCCTCGGAATATACCTCCTGGGCATTAACATTCACAGATACTCCATCACATGTTGAGCCACAAAGAGTCTGTGATATTTCACGTGAATCCCCGATATTTCCAACTAAGCATTCATCATTGGCGGAAAGCGGTTCTGACGAGCTTATTTCATCTGGGTTTGATCTTACACTAGTCGATTTCATTTGGGTAAGCTCCAGCTCGTTGCCAGTTTCTTGAACATTGGGAGAGACTTTGAGGTTACTCACTTGTAATGACATACGTTTCCCCTCAAACTGATTTGGAGAGAGTATTTCCTCTTCACGTGATCTGTTTGTCTCAATCGGTGCATTCAAAGCCTTTTTATTTTTTTTCTCCATCCATGCTGCTAGACGTTTAGCATCTCGTCGTTTGTTTGATGGTGTTTTTCGTTTCTTCGGTTTACTTCGATCCGCATTTCCTCCATCTCGTGAAGTAGAAATGGGGACCACTGAACTTTTGTGTGTTTCTTCCTCCCTGAAGGTTTCTGGTTTGCATTTTTCATATGTCTTAATATCATAATCTTCTTTGCAAAATTGGACAAAATCCGCTTCAAGATGGATAACGCCGTTTGCAGCCGTGATTTCCCAGTCTACGGCGGATGAAACACAGAGATTCCTTAGCACGTTATAGACTTCATGTGGTAAAAAGTTAATTTCCATTTCAGGTGTCCAATGATCCAAAGTCTATATAATGTGAATTATAGAGGACACAAAAATATAGTAAATATGATAGTGTTTTGATGACAGAGGAAATTGAACTGAAGTTTCTAACGTTCAGAGCGGATAATAAATAGACTTTTAGTTTCATACAAACAATGCGTCTGTAATTAATGTTTTGATAGATATTTCAACAATCTATTTGAGTGAAAGATTTTTCTATTGACAAATGTGACAGGATCATGTAACAAGTCAGTGTGTAAAGTCTTCATAATATATATCACACCTCGCGAAGCCAGTCGAGCAAAAACAGAGTGTGAAAATAGAATGTGGTTTATCGACGTGACAGAGTTTGAAAAAACAACATTTCTTTTCTCACCTTCTGTCGCCCAGACATGTAGACATAAACCTTAATAGCTGAAAGGGTCGAAACATCAGGATATTACATATAACACTTCATTTTTCACTCGTCATTCACCAAGGGGAAAAAAAATAAGTTTAACCGGGTCGCAAGGGATTTGTAAATCCCACATCGTCCCTGCGCGCCTTCGGCGCGCTAAAACCTTTCATTCATCACCATCGTCATTCGCGCTCTCAAAAAAGAAACTGACCCCAGCAAGAAATCTGAACTGAAAAAAACATACAACCGCCTTCAGGGCGAAGTCAAAGTAGCCCTCAAAGCTGAAAAACAAGTCAGCTGGGAAAAGGCAACAGCCAACCTAAACGGGACCCAAGATGCTAAAAAATTCTGGGACTCTTTCAAAATTGTTACTGGGCAAAAAAACAAGGGCGGAAAAGCCGCTGCAAAACCTCTTAAAAATGAAGACGGCTCTTTCACTCGCACCGACAAAGAGAAGGCCGACACCTTTTGGTTACGAATCGAAATTAAGTATTTTTATTGTTTACTAATCATATATATTTCATTTTCAGGTTATTTTATTCAACTTTGTGGGGAGTTAGTTTAGTATAGTAACTGGGACAAAGTTAGGAGGTCTTAAATAAAACTATGAGCGCTGAGTTGTCGAACGGTTCGTCGTGTTGCCTTTTGTCGCGTGTTTACAATTTTCCCTGTCCGATCGCGTAATTTTGTCTTGATGATGGCGAGCAAGTCTGTTCAGACGGAGGTAAGTATGGAGGTAAATACGTGTAATATCGCGGTCCAGGTCAACGGTGCCAACGGAGTAAGTATTGGTGTGCAGACAGAGGTCACTGGGGGTGTCGGTCAGAGCCGGGTTGGTGGGGCCACCGATGGCGATATTGGGCTTGAAGTTTGTAAACAGTGTTCTATGATGTATGGGGACTGTCGCTCGATGGGATATGGAGAGGTATGTGCAAACTGTCAGGAAATCCTCCGCCTACTTGAGACAATTGTTAAGTTTGAGGGGGAGATTGCTGAGCTGAAGGGAAAACTTGGTAGGGCGGGGCTGTCTGGAGTTACGCCTGTGAAAGTGGCTTTCCGAGAAGGATGGAAGGTTGTCGGTGGTTCCAAGAGGAAGCATGGGGGTAGAACCTTTGATGTGAATGAGGTAGGTGATGAGGTGGGGGCTGCTAGAAAAGTACGTAGGACAGATGAGGGGGGCCCAGGCCGGAGCAATGCTGTAAAGCGTTTGGCGTGGACTACCAAAAGTGGTAGAAAAGGGGGGCCAGAGAAGCAGGTAGATAGGGGTGTAAAGTCCAAAGGCAGTGGAGAGTGCAGCACCAGAAACAGATTTGATGTGCTCGATTCGGAAGAGACAGAGGAGGAGATGGAGGTAGGTGCAACAGATAGTAGCTTGGGGTCTAGGCCAGGAAAAAGGAGGAGGGATCCGGGGGAAGACCAGGGGAGTAGTCCAGGTAGCTCAGGGCCTGGAAAGAGACGGAGGGACAAGGATAGGAGTAATCCTAGGTCAAAGATACCGATACCGATATTGATTCCGAGTGGGGCTGTTGGAGAGGAAGAGGACGCTGTAAACAATAGGAGACCAGAGGAGATAAATAGGGCGAGGTCCAAAAGTAAGTTGGTGGTTGCGGGAAGTAGCATAGTTCGGGGGATCGACAACGTTGTCTGTGGTCCGGACAGTAAAAATAGAACAGTTCTCTGCTTTCCGGGGGCTAAAGTGGAGGACCTGAGGGATAGAGTGGACGGTATTGTAGCTGGGTCGGGGCCTGATCCGGTAGTGGTATTACATGTGGGGTCCAATAACATCAGGGAGAGGAAATCAGTTCGTTTGGTGGACACATACAAGGACCTAATTAGTAAGCTACTTAGCAGGAATGCTCGGATCATCGTTTCAGGGGTGCTCCCCGTTATGGGTGGTGGGAATGAGAGGAACTCGCGGATTATGGCACTAAACGAGGAGCTGGAAGAGCACTGCAAAGACTTGGGAGTACATTTCATTGACCACTGGGATTCATTCTGGGGACAAGGAGAGTTGTATGGGCGAGACGGATTGCATTTAAGTAGGATGGGTACAGACCTGTTGGGCCAAAAAATCTTACAGGTGGCTGGGCCTTTTTTGGAGAAAAGGGGGGTAGGGGACCACAGCCGGTAACCCAGAGTGGCACAAATGCTGGAAACATAGGAAGAACAACAAACGTGCACAATACAGGGACATACCAGGGTTATAATAATGTGCCAGTGATGACAAAAAAACAAAGATTCATTAAGTTTGGGTACTGCAATATCCAGGGTCTGCACAAGAAAGTAAGCGAAATATCAACAATGATGGACGAAGGAGACTTCGATATAATGGGTCTAAGTGAGACGTGGATACGACGGGATGAGCGGGTTGATCAGATGAAGGGTTGCGTGTGGATAGGAGCTGGGCGAACTGAGGGTCAGAAACGGGGTGGGGGTGTTGGCATCTACGCTAAAGAGGAATTACAGCCCTCATTGATTACAGATCTCACAGAAGCAAGGACTCAGATTCCAGTATCCAACGAAATAGTCTGGGCAAAAATCAAGTTAGGAAGCAGGAGTGTTGCCGTTGGTGTTGTATACTTAGCAGTGGAGGGAAGTAAGCCCGAGTGGAATGATTCAATATATACAACTCTTAGATCGAATATCACAGAGCTTGGGAGCAGAGGGTTCAGTATTGTCCTAATGGGGGACTTCAATGGGCACATCGGGGATAAGGAGGAGGGCATACAGGGAGGTGATAGGAAAATTAACACGAATGGGAGGAAGATGTTGGACCTATCAAAAGAGCTTGGTTTAAAGATCGTGAACAGGGATGCGAAATGTAAGGGAAAATGGACCTGGGAGAGGAACGATAAGAAAACAATAATTGATTATATACTCACTGACATTAGCGTATGGAGGGAGGTTATAGATGTAGAAATAGATGACGAGGGAAAAAATGACTTGGGTAGTGATCACAACCTGATAACAGTTAAGATTATGGGCAAAAAGACGAATAGAGACAGAAATACCTTCAAGGAAGTTTGGGGACTAAAACAAGGAGCCGACTGGAAGCAGTTTCGGGAAAAACTAAAACCAAATCTTGAATGTATACCTAGGGATGCAAATGTCCAGAGTATTTCAGATGGCATAGTAAATAGCCTAACAGAGGCAGGGAAGGAGTGTATAGGAAGGGTGAGGGTCCCAACGAGAGAGCTTGGATACAGGGTTAACGAGGGGCTGAAAAAGGCTATAAAAGAAAGGAAGGTAAAATGCGCTGCTTACAGAAGAAGTAGGAAGCTTAAAGGGGTGGATAACAATGACACGAGACTGATGAAAGGAGAATATGAACTGGCACGGAAAAAGGTGAATGAGATAAAGAATAATAATAGGAAGGAGCGCAATTGCAGTCTTGCCAGAACAATAAGGAAAACGGGGGGTTCGAACGTATTTTGGAACTGGGTAAATAAACGGGGGAAAAGTAGTGTGCAGAGTATCAAAGTGGATGGGGAAAGTACAGAAGATAAAGGCCGCATCGCTTCAGAGTTAGTCAAGCACTGGGAAAAGATAAACGATAGGCGATGGGGCAGTGGGTCCCCACCAAAAAGAAATACACTGGTGGAGGAGAACCTATCCAATCGTGTATGTAGCGAAATAACGGCAGAAGAAGTGCGGAACGTGGTCTCGAAATTAAAAAATGGTAAAGCGGGAGGGACTGATGAAATTCCGAACGAATTCCTCAAAAATGGAGGGGAGGCACTTATTGAAGTCCTGACAAACCTTTTCAACCTGGCTCTGCGAAAGCAAGAGGTCCCCAGAGAGTGGAGGGAAAGTAAGGTGTCGTTCATACACAAAAAGGGGGATAAGGAAGTTCTAGATAACTATAGGGGGATATCAGTTAGTAGTAACATCGGAAAAGTATTCTGTAAGATCATATACGGTAGATTAGAGGAAGTTATTGAAGAGAAAGGTTTTTTAGGAGAAATTCAAAATGGTTTCAGGAAAGGACGAAGAGTCACTGATCACCTATTTACACTCACCCAACTGATAGAATCAACAAAGGCTGAAAAGAAAAAGATGTTTCTGGCATTTCTAGATGTGAAAAAAGCGTACGACCGAGTGTGGAGGGAAGGTATGTGGCGAAAGCTCGAGGGCATCGGACTGGGGGGTGACTTTGTGGGAATCATGAAAGCACTGTATACAGATGTGCAAAGCCAACTCAGTCTAGGGAGTATCACTACAAAACGAGTCCCTATGGATATAGGCCTCAAGCAGGGGTGTATCTTTTCACCGATTTTGTTTGCATTGTATGTTAAAGATTTAGGGGACGAACTAATTCAGAGTGCGGAGGGGGGTAAATGTTGGAGACATAAAGATACCAGGCTTATTCTTTGCGGACGACATGGTGTTAATGTCTAGAACTGAACAGGGGCTAGAGAAACTGCTGGAAATTATTGGTAGATATGGGAACAGTTGGCGGCTCGAACTAAATGAAAATAAAAGCAAGGTAATACCCGTTGGACGCAAGGTAGATATGACGAAGAGATGGAGAGTGGGGGAGTGCTCAATTCCCGAAGGGGAAAGCAAACAAATCACTGTAGGAGAAACGGGAGAGTATGAGTATCTAGGGGTAAGCATAAATATAACGGGAAGAGGGGTGTACAGAAATTACTCAGCCAAACTGATTCTGAAGGGGAAAAGAATTCTGAACCAACTAAAACTTTTAGGGAAAAATAGTTTCAACAAGGTCTTTGTGGGGAAAACACTGTGGGAGAGGGTGGGTTTACCAAGTATAACGTATGGCACGGACGTGATTCCATTAAACCAAACCGTTATTAAGAAGTTGGAAAATACTCAAAATGATGCCGGCAGATGGATAACAGGGTCGAGTAATGCTGCAGCTTTGGAAGCAGTAAGGGGGGAGCTTGTGTGGATGAAAATCAAGGACAGGGTAGATTTGGGAAAACTGTGTTACTTTAACTACTTGAGAAACCTGCCTAACAACCGGTGGTGCAAACTGATGCTCGATACCATTTGGAATTCTAATATAGAAACGGGGTGGCCAAAACATGTGAGGGAACTAATGGACAATTACTCTATAGAGCTCACAAACATAGAAGTAGGAATGAAAGAAGGCAAAAGGTTTGTCAAAGAGAGAGTCATGGAAGATTGCAATCGAAACTGGCGAGCAGGGGTTAGCGTGAAAAGATCACTGCAGGGGTTACAATATAAAGAAAAGCCAGCTTTTGAGAAGTACCTAGATGGCACCTTTGGAGGGTCACTGCTGTTCAAACTGAGATCAAGATCACTGGAGCTTCGGGGAAAAATTGGGAGAGATGGGGAAAAGGGATGCCAAATGTGCCACTCTGGAGTAGTGGAGACCCTGGAACATTTTCTCTTGGAATGCCCACAGTATATACCTCATAGAATAAAATTTACTGGAAGAATAATGCAGAAGTGGGGTGAAGAAACAAAGGATAGATGGCTGAAGGGGGACACGAGGGAGAGGGTAGGAATGCTTATTGAAGAAATTGAAAAAGAGGAAGTGAGGGACACTATTAAGCAGTTTATATCTGAATGCTGGGAGGAGAGGAGGGGAAGAGGGGGTGGGGTGCAGGGGGAATGATGGCCTTCTCTTATGAGGACCGCGACAAACCAGCGGCTGGCCAAAGAGTTATTATTATTATTATTATTACCTTTGCCGACCTCCTAAGAAAAAAGCATCGCCCGTATCAAGGAACAATTCGCGGATGATAAGGGCCTCTGGGACTCTAACAGTACGGCCAATCTGCTCCAAAAACCCCTGCAACGCGCTCTTGATGACCTAGAACAATGGTGTGCCAAATGGAGAATTAAGCTAAACGCCAACAAAACCCAACGAATCGCCTTTACTCGCAAGAAAAATAAACGTGATTTTGACCTAAAACTTATGGATAATACCCTCCGAGAATGCAAAGAGGCGAAATTCCTGGGCAGCACCATTGATCAAAAACTGTCCCTCAACAAACATACCGAGAGACATGGCGAGGAAAGCCACCAAACGCATTAACTTACTGAAAATGCTTAAGGGAACTTCATGGGGAGCCAACCAGTCCACCCTACTCAAACTATACAAAGCCTTTGTGCGCCCAGTACTTGAATACGGGGCGATCATACTAACTGACCTCAATCAAACTAATATGGGAAAACTCCAGAAGGTCCAAAATCTCGCGCTTAGAGTTGCCCTCCGCGCCCCATGGGACACACCCATCAAAACACTCCACGACAGGGCCGATATCCCCACAAGACCGCCTAGCCACTCTGGCCGCGAAAAATCATGACCGGTTAGCCGACTGCGAACTAATCTCCGAACTTGGAACCATTTGCGAAAGCCGACAAAAGCCCAAAAATTGCACCCAAAACTAAGACAGCTCGAAAAAAAAACTGGGGAACGAGAAGGTGAACTAACAGGCAGAAAAACAGCTTAACTGTGGCCTTCCACCAGAAAGGGCTGCCTTCACCGACTCAACTAAAAGAACATCACGATTGGATACTGTAGATCTCATTTCCGGCCGGGGGGGGGGGGGGGGGGGGGGGGCTCGATCCGCACGGGACGCTCGCGATACCGGGCGAGAGCGTTTTGTGTGGGCTGGGCCTCCCCGGATGGAGGTGGGATTTTCAGTCTCTAATCATGATCCAAAATAAACTCAAACGAATCTAAATATGGTCGAAACCAGCGAAGGGCATAACAGAAACACCCTCGGGTGTGGTTTAGTGTCTAAACCTGTTACCCTCCCGCTACAAACTCGCTATCACCCTAAGAAGGTGATCTAATAGGCAGATTAACAGCTTAACTGTGATCACAATTAAAACATAATGTGCTACTTTTATCTTTTTTTATTTTTACATATTCTAATGAAAACTAATTCTGCCTTCTTCTTTTAAGCAGGTACACAGAAGATGCTTTTTGATCAACACCCCAATAACCGCTATGGACAGTCCAACCGTTATAGAAACGGTAACCCCCATGGTTCCTGAACATCCTCCACTCCATCCCTAAAAGTGGTCGACCACTTTAAGGGAGGCGAGCGTTGGTCCTGCGTCCCGCCTCTACCCCTTTTTGTAAGTGCATTGCGCATCTTTTTGTCCCAACCATTAGGAGTACAATGCAGGCCTGCCCCCGAGCCAGGGAAGTTCGGGTCTTCTTCTTGGTGGTCCCCGAAAGGGGTCGTTGTTGTTTCCTTCAAAGACATCCTATCAAACAGAGACAGCCTGAGGCAGATTATACTTGCCAGTGATGGCCTTCACTTAAAATCTTCTCCGAAGTGGCAGACTATACTTGCCTGAAAATCCAGATCGACTGCACCCTCGGGGAGAGGTAGTACCTTTGTGAGAGGACCCAACCTCCCACACTGGTCCTCACCCGAGGCCAGTCAACCGACATCAGTCAAAGAGATCATCACGCCGCAACCGGTGACACCTGCCGAGTACCTGATCCCGTTCCTCCTTCAACACGAGCAGACATGTGAAAATTAATCATTTACAGTCAATGAGGGTCGAAAGGGGCTTGTTCCCCATATCGTCCCTGCGCGCCTTCGGCGCGTTAAACCATTCCATTCGTCATTCACTCATCACTTCGCTAGCGAGAGCATCAGACATCAAGACAATTAAGAAAAGTGATTTTAATCATATTCTTAATATTAAAAGAGTCTAAACCTTAATTAACACACTTAACACTTCTTGTACTGAATTCGAGTCATCATGGCAGCTTTTATGAAAAAATCCACCTTCAACATACAAGAGAGGAGACCGGAGGAAAACAAAAAAAGGAAACAACAAGAAAAACAAGAAAGAAGGGACAGAGAGAACGCCTCTAGAAGGGTTTCATGTCCAGGAAACAAGGTAAGTCAGAGTCTTTCCACTAATTCTAATGTCGGGGGGGGGGGGGGGGGGGGTGATGATAGTACAAGCAGTACCAGTCCAGACTGTGGGGTTATATTCCTGCTCAGTTCTTGGAGGAACTCAGAGGCCTTAAAGAACAGATTGCCTATCTGACAAAAAACTAGAAGAGAAGGAGGCCAAAATTGAGGAAAATGAGGCTTTTATTAGGGATTTGTTTAAGGGAAGCTTTACCCAGTCCATAGCTTCACCTGTCTCGCCTGTCTCCCTCATCAGGGAGATCCAGGTAGTGGCAGAGGTACATAAAGTCCCTGAAACTCAGATCACACCTATTGAACCCACTGAGCAGAAAGAGACAGATATTCAGACTAAAGATGCCTCTGTGCACAAGACTTACGCTGAGGCGGCGGGGGGCGTCAAAGCAGCACATGCGGTGTCTGCAATGGGAACACTGAGTGCCGAATCCTCAGTAGTCTCTGCTGACTCTGGTTTACTGGATCCCGCTGACCCACTGAACAGCAAGGCCTTCTGCCCTGCCAAGGATATAGCAGAAATGTTGGACACGCCGACAGGTCTGGGTGATAGCCTTCCCCAATCTTCAGACCACTGGGCCAGCACCATCACAACCACTAAAACACCCAACAAAAGGAAGAAAATAAATCTGGAGCCTCAGGTGGAAACACAGGAGTTAGCGGATGAGGAGGGGTTAATTTACGCTGTCGATAGACAGCCGAAAAAAGTGAGGAACTGCCCCTCCTCCTCCTCTGACACCTCTGCCTCCGCCTCCGGTTCAAGATCTGGTCCAATCTCAGCCTCAAAGTTAATAACCGCACCTAGTATACCAGCTCTCATGGAGAAACCCTGGAATAAAGTTGTAGCCAGTAATACAAATAATCTTAATCAAAACTCTAACATCAATAGGGGGAAACGGACTCTACCCGCTTCGACCAGCGCCGTAAGCAAAAACGGAGGTAGGAATAGCCAAAGAGACAACAAAGATCACAGTTCCCCTAGATTTGTAGTTGTAGTCACCAGGGTTCACCCCGACACGCCCAAGGAACTCATTAATCAGCGGCTACAGAGCTGCAAATGGGAAAGATTTACGTCAAAGGCCACAGGCAAGGCGACGTGGAAAATATAAGCCGTATGCCCCAATCAGGAAACCAAATCAGGAATACTAGCCAACGGAATAATTATTAACAATAGACGGCACGTTGTGGATGAATACAGATATACTCCTCCCTCGATTCAGTGCCACAAATGTCAGAAGTTCGGACACATAGCCAACAAATGCAGAGGGATCCTAACCTGCATGAAATGTGGAGGTAATCACCTCAGCAAATCATCCAGATTAGAATCCCCCTCCTGCCCCAACTGTAAAGGAAACCACCCAAGCAGCTACCGAGGATGTCCCCATTACAAGTAGGTTAAAACAAGCATAGAACTAAAAAACCTACACCTAACGAAGCCTGAAAACGCCTCATCCCCTCATGCCGTCTGCTCCCTTATCGCGGGCGCACTCTACTCAGTTTTACAAAAACATGTCAGCACCAATTTGGGTGACATCTGCCAAGATGCCAGCCGATCCGCGTCCCGACTCTTCAAGACCCAAATCTCCAAATCCTTAGTAAAAGCCGCTATCAACACTAATTAAAACTACCGTCTATCCTTATCTGAACACTGTAACTAAATATTAACCCCACCATGAATAAGTTACAAATAGCCGTGTGGAACGCTAGAAGCGTTAATAATAAAAAAAACTTCAAATGAGCCGATACTTCGAAGATACAGACATTGTCTGTATCTGCGAAAGTTGGCTTCAACCCAGCAAAATTTTTTCAGTTAGCGGGTTCAACACTATTAGAAGAGACCGACAAATCACTAAAGGCGGAGGCGGAGGCGTCGCTCTTCTAATAAAGCAGAACATCAAAACTAAAACAATAAAAACAAATCACCTCGATGAAATCTGAAATCACAGTCGACAATAAAAACATCGCTATTGTCATTTCTTATAACGACCCAAGCAAAATTGTTTCTGACACTGTCTTTGATTTCTTTACGAGGAAATTCAAACACTGCATTTACCTCGGTGACTTCAATGCCAAACATCTGTACTTTGGCTGCAACAAAACCAACGGTGAAGTCCAAATCGAAATAACAAAAAACATAACCTCCATGTGGTTATGAACTACAACTCAGCAACCTATATCAGTAACAACCCACTATTTTCATCTGAAATCCTCGATCTAATTATCGCCAGTGACTCTCTGACAAACCACATTATTAAAGAAATAAAGTCACTCACACCTGCTATTGACATTCGTAACTATTTGGAATCTTGTTTTGGGTGGAAACGGCCTTGTATAAGCTGTTAGCTTCCTGCCGAATCCACATGAATGTATGTAACAATTTTTATTATATATTCTTGAAATAAATATTGTTTAAAGTAAACCACATCGATGACCACTCAGGTACACCCCCCCCCCCCCCCCCCACTCTCCGCAGAAATTTTAGAAAAATTAATTGGAACCTCTATCGTGACATAAACTCACAAACACCCCCCCCCCCCCCTCCCCGCCCATCCAATGCAGCGGAACTCGAAACCCAATGCGAGGGCATAGAGAAAATCATTAACTCAACCCTAAACGAAATGTGCCCAAAAGAAGAAGTGCGCCCCTGGAGAAATACTATCTCAGGCGACACACTCTCACTAATCAAAAACTAAACGGAAAGCTCTTCGAGCTCTTAAAACCGAAACTGACCCCGGTAAGAAAGCTGACCTAAAAAAAAAACCCCATAAAACCGCCTTCATGGCGAGGTCAAAAAAGCCCTCCAAGCTGAAAAACAAGCCAACTGGGAAAAGGCAACAGCCGATCTAAACGGAGTCCAGGATGGCAAAAAATTCTGGGACTCTTTCAAAACCCTAACCGGGGAAAAAAAACAAAAGCCGCAAAGCCGCAGAAATACCTCTTAAGAAGGAAGACGGTTCCTTCACGCGCACCGACAAAGACAAGGCCGACACCTTTGCCGACCTCCTAAGAAAAACGCATCGCCCGCATCAAGGTGCGGGCAACGATGACGCCGCCATAAACGCCATTGATGACTTCATCAATGCACACCCTGATATCTACTGTGACCCCAAATTCGATAACGAGCCAGAAGACGGGGATGACGATGACCTCGTCATCCCCATCACTAATGACTAAATCATCAACGTCATAAAAAATGCAAAAATTCTTCCTCACCCGGCGAAGACGAAGTGAGCTACAAAATTCTAAAACAAAGCCCATACTCCCTAATCGATAAACTAAACAAACTGTTCAACGCATGCCTCACCCATGGCTACTTTCCCAAATGTTGGAAAAAAGCCATCGGTGTCATGATACCAAAACCGGACAAGGACCCCTCCGATCCAGCCAGCTACCGCCCAATCAGCCTACTCAGCTGCATTGGTAAGACATTCGAACGAATCCTTACCAATCGGTTCAGGGGGCACCTTGAAGACAACGATTTTTTTAATAAACGGCAAAGAGCCTATAGAAACCGCAAAGAAGGCATCGAACATGTCTACCGACTAGTTACCCAAATGAAGGCCGCTATCAACAATCAGCAAATAGGCGCGACAGTCCTGTTAGACGTCGAAAAAGCATTTGACTGCGTCTGGCACAATGGAATGCGCTACAAATTATCAAAAATGAAACTCCCCAAGAAACTGCTCAGATTACTATCCTCTTTCTTAAAGGATCGCGAAATTAAAGTCAGAGTGAACAATGAAATGTCTGACAGTGTCCCCCTTGAAGCAGGTACCCCCAATGATCCGTCCTAAGCCCCCTCCTTTACATCTTCTATGTAAATGACCTTAACTTCTCCGAGGATCGTGTTCAAGTCTCCCAATTCGCGGATGATAAGGGCCTCTGGGACTCTAACAATACGGCCAATCTGCTCCACAAACCCCTGCAACGCGCTCTCGATGACCTAGAACAATGGTGTGCCAAATGGAGAATTAAGCTAAACGCCAATAAAACTCAATGAATCACCTTTACTCGCAAGAAAAGTAAACGTGATTTTGACCTAAAACTTATGGATAACACCCTCCCAGAATGCAAAGAGGCGAAATTTCTTGGCATCACCATTGATCAAAAATTGTCCTTTAACAAACACACCGACGACATGGCGAAAAAAGCCACCAAACGCATTAACTTACTGAATATGCTTAAGGGAACTTCATGGGGAGCCGATCAGTCCACCCTACTCAGATTATACAAAGCCTTTGTGCGCCCAGTACTCGAATACGGTGCTATCATACTATCTGACCTCAATCAAACTAATATGGGAAAACTCCAGAAGGTCCAAAATCACGCAGTTAGAGTTGCCCTCCGCGCCCCATGGGACACATCCATCAAAACATTCTACGACAGGGCCGATATCCCCACCATTAAAGACCGCATAGCCACACTGGCCGCGAAAAATCATGACCGGTTAGCCGACAGCGAACTTGGAGCCATTTGCGAAAGCCGACAAAAGCCCCAAAATTGCAATCCAAACTAAGACCGCTCGAAAAAAAAATATGGAGCGAGAAGGTGAACTAACGGGCAGAAAAACAGCTTAACTGTGGCCTTCTACCAGAAAGGGCTGCCTTCACCGACTCAAGTAAAATTACATCAGGATTAAATATTGTTACATGTAACTCTTTGTAATCTTGTTCTGACTGGAAACGGCCTTGTATAAGCTTATAGCTTACTGCCGAATCCACATTAATGTATGTAATAACTTTTTTATATGTACTCTTGAAATAAATAATGTTTAAACTAAATATTGTTATAGAACTAAATAAATAGGGAACGAGAAGGTGAATAAACAGGCAGAAAAACAGCTTAACTGTGGCCTTCTACCAGAAAGGGCTGCCTTCACCGACTCACTTACATTACATCACGATTGGATACTGTAGATCTCATTTCCGGCCGGGGGGTGAGGGGGGGGGGGGGGGGCTCGGCCCACACAGGACGCTCGCGATACCAAGCGAGAGCGTTTTGTGTGGGCTGGGCCTCCCCGGCTGGAGGTGGGATTTGCAGTGTTTGATCAGGATCCAAAATAAGCTCAAACTAATCAAAATATGGTCGAAACCAGCGAAGGGCAAAACAGAAACACCCTCGGGTGTGGTTTAGTGTCTAAACTTGTTACCCTCCCGCTGCAAACTAACCATCATCCTAAGAAGGTGATCTAACAGGCAGATCAACAGCTTAACTGTGATCACAATTAAAACATAATGTGCTACTTTTATCTTATCTTTTTATTTCTACATATTCTAATGAAAACTAATTCTGCCTTCTTCTTTTAAGCAGGTACACAGAAGATGCTTTTTGACCAGCACCCCAATAACCGCTATGGACAGTCCAACCGTTACAGAAACGGTAACCCCCATGATTCCTGTACATCCTCCACTCCATCCCTAAAAGTGGTCGACCACTTTAAGGGAGGCGAGCGTTGCTCCTGCGTCCCGCCTCGGCCCCTTTTTGTAAGCGCATTGCGCATCTTTTTGTCCAAACCCATTAGGATTACAATGCAGGCCTGTCCCCGAACCAGGGAAGTTCGGGTCTTCTTCTTGGTGGTCCCCGAAAGGGGTCGTTGTTGTTTCCTTCAAAGACATCGTATCAAACAGAGACAGCCTGAGGCAGATTATACTTTCCAGTGATGGCCCTCACTCAATATCATCTCCGAAGTGGCAGACTATACTTGCCTGAAAATCCAAATCGACTGCACCCTCGGGGAGAGCTAGTACCTTTGTGAGAGGACCCAACCTCTCACACTGGTCCTCACCCGAGGGTTCAACCGACATCAGTCAAAGAGACCATCACGCCGCAACCGGTGACACCTGCCGAGTACCTGAATCTGTTCCTCCTTCAACACGAGTAGACATGTGGAAATTAATCATTTACAGCAAATGAGGGTCGAAAGGGGCTTGTTCTCCATACCGTCCCTGCGCGCCTTCGGCGCGTTAAACCATTCCATTCGATATTACCAGTTTTTGTTTTTGTGGAGACCATCACTGAAGAGCTTTTAATTTTCTGTACATTGACATGTTCTGTCGATACTCTATCGACACTGTGGAATGGTCGTAATCTACGCGTGGGTAGTAATGTCTACGCATGCGTTTACAAGGTAATAAAAACCATGATCAGTAAAATTTTAATTTATGAATCACCAGGTGGTACCCGGTACTTCAATAATTAAATTTGTGTTGACTTCGTGTTTGAAATCTAATATTATTGCGTCCACCGGTGGGAAGTGACCAGTCTACACCGGCCGTACTGTATATATTCTACGTGTAAAATTATTTTTGTTTGATGTAGAGACAAGTCTACTTTTAGAGTTAACTTTCCCCACATTAATGTCAAAATAATAAAATTTCGAACGGCAAACTTTCCTCATAATGCATCTAGAAATTTAACCAATTCAATCTTGTTCTAAAGACAATATTAAGCCCAAACTCTACCGAAGAAGACTGATTAGCTTAAACTCCTGCGTGCATTACAGGAAACAAAATGCGACTTGAAATTTTAGAAACTGTACCGCTTGAAATTTCCATATTTTAAATTCAGTGTACAAAGAGTGAATGCTTTTTTTCTTCTCAAACTTAATTTTCCCTCAAATATCTGGAATCGCGATTCGATATGAACGTTCTCTACTAAATTCATTAAAATCAATCAGAGTCGAGATTTACTCAGACTTAGATCTGTTTTAGTGAACGAGGTTAAGAAATTTCACGTTTAATCCTGACGAATTTGAAATTCTTTTTTATCACGTAATGCGTAATTTAACCTTTCAGCTGAAGTAACGACTATTCCCAATTATTGAGGTACAAATTACTTTAGTTTGTTATTTTCTCCTTGAACACATAGCTTATGGCACTTCATTGAAACGACCTCGTCGAGCTTGTGCCAATCTGTGGTCATAAGCTATGTTTCAGAGTCAAAAATTGAAAATGTTAAGTTATTCCAGAAATGTGTTTACGCAGCTGTCGTCTGCTATTTGTATTATTAGATAAACAGTTAATAAAATATAAGAAAAGTTTAATTCAATTCCACTTCCGAAACGAACTCATTTACAACGTTAGTACGTCGATGTTGACTTCTGACGTCATTCCCGTTTCAGACGTGTTCTGAATGATATTTTCTATAATATCTTTTTGGTTGTGATTATGCGATAAGGTGATACCTTAACACGGAGCCTTGCGGAAAATAAGCAGAGATCTCAAATAGAAAAACAAAAACTGTATGCTCTGAATGTTTGTCTCAAAATTATTTTTATTTATTGTATGTGCTATTTTAAACTTAGTTTAATTAATGTATCGTTGATGGACACGAATCTTCAAATTAAGCATCTCGTCAATACTTTATTAAAATCCGATGGAAAAGGATCGTTATTTGTTATTTTATCCCATCGTGCGCAACGATCACATCACATTCAGTGCGCAATACTCCTTGCAATGAAGGAATTTCAATCCACACTCCCAAGGTATTTAAATTTCCCGCCTGGAAATAAAGAAATTATATCGTAATCCGTTACCCGATTACGCTGTATTACGCGGTGGTGAATCATGTTGTGTGTTTATGCTTTCTCTCTTTTCACAACGCTAGCCATGATGTCTACATCTTAGCAGAATGTCAGTCAAAATAAATGACAGCTCACGAGCGATCTCTCTTTGACGTGATTGTGCGTTAGTTTGTGCTATTCATTTTGGTGAAAATACTGTTAACATGTAAACGGGATATACCTGTATTCATACGTTGATGCATTACTTAACCTTTGAGTCGATTTGGTACAGAAAGATTATCAACTCTGACATACAAACGCGTGGTTAGGAATTTAAAGTTGAATTTTGTTGTAACCTGTAGTAAGCGATTTTCAGGAACCACAATCAAACTCAGTCATTTTGTTCATAACGTGTAATAATATAATAACACTTTGGCCGGCCGCTGATTTGTCGCGGTTCTCGTATGAGAAGGCCTTGGTTACCCCTGTTCTACCAACTACCTCCCCGTTCCCACGCTTCTTCTCTTCCCCAACACTCGGAGACGAACTGCTTGAACTGCTTGATGACATCCCTTGCCCCATTCTTCCCAATCTCTTCGATTAGCATATTAACCCTCTCCTTTGAGTCGCCCCCTAAAAACTGTGTTAGAAACTGTGTTTGGAGAAACTTTCAATGTCAGTTACCAGTGAGTGCTAAAGAGGCATTCTTTATTCTTCATTAAAAAAACTATAGATTGTCAAGTTTACAAAAAGCCAGTATTTAGTTTGATAAGTACCTCATGACGTCACAATTAATTGGCGATGGATTGAAGAATTTATCTAATTAATCATTTTCGGGAAAACCGTTTTCCCGCGTAGTTTTTTTAATGTTTTTAGCTAAATGTTCCTGTAATCCGTTTATACCCATATTACTATAATCTCAAATGTGTCTTATAACCCTTTATCTAACATGAAAAGCAGCCGACACTTGCAAACAAATTTCTTGAATAACTAAATGTTTTCATTCTTTGTCTCCAGAACATAGATTATGACCAGGTCATTGGAACGAGCTCGTTCGAAAGAGGGGTCATAACAAATTTTTTTGGAGACAAAAAATTAAAATTAATTTGCGATTTTTTTAGAATAGCGATGGTCGGTTTTGACCGTTACGTTTGATAAAGGGTTAAAACAGGCTTTTTTCTCTTTGTGAACTCTAATGTAACAACATTAGCGTGTTGATCTCTATAAAAGAGAAGAATTAACAGAACAATTTCCAACTAGAATTGGACATGCAGGCCTGCAGCCAGGGTCGGGCATCAGGTGGGGGGGGGGGGGGGGGGGGGGGGCGGCGAGCCATGTAGCGGGCCACCTCCCCAACCTGGACATAAACCCATCATTTTTCCATCGAGAATCATTTAATCCCCCCCGCCCCCCCAATTTGCCCTCTCCCCCCAAGTGAAGGTTCACTAATTTGGATACATCATGCCAAGCACATGTGCGCCGGACCGACCTTGGTTCGGCCCGGCATGGAAAAAATTTAAAGTTGGGCATTAAAAGGAGCAATTTCATGTCTTCTGATGGATCAATTCTTACTTCAACATATCCCAGAAACTTTTATTTTTTCTGCTCAAATAACAAGATTCATTATTTTAAGTTTTTTATTTCTGTCCACTAATTTTTGAATGACCATCCTGGATCATCCCCCACCCCCATTAAAATTTTGTTCTAAAACGCGCAATTTCCTGTCTTCTGAAGGATCAATTCCTAGTTCAACGTACCCAAAATGTTTTATTTTTTTCTGCTCAAATAACAAGCTTCATATTTGAATTTTTTTTATTTCTGCCCACTAACTTTTGAATTACCATTTTTAATCATTTCACGCCTCCCCCCCCCCCCACCCACCCCACCTCCCCCTCATAGTGACTTAGCTCCACTAATTTGGATACTCCGTGCCAAGCACATGTGCACCGGGTCGACCATAGTTCGTGCCGGCATGGGAAAATTTTTTTAATTTGGCATTAAAAGGAGCAATTTCCTGTCTTCTGAAGGATCAATTCCTACTTCAACATACGCCAAGATTTTGCATTAAAAGGTGCAATTTCCTGTCTTCCGAAGGATCAATTCCTACTTCAACATAGCCCAAAAAAGTTTTATTCTTTCTGCACAAATAACAAAATTCCTTATTTGATTTTCTTTTTCTGTCCACTAACTTTTGAACGACCATCCAGTATCATTTTAACCCCTAAACCGTGCCAAGCACATGTGTGCGGGTCGACCATGGTTCAACCCGGCATGGGAAAATTTTAAAATTTGGCATTAAAAGGAGCAATTTCCTCTCTTCTGAAGGATCAATTCCTGCTTCAACATACCCCAAAAAGTTTTATTTTTTCTGCTCAAATAACAAGATTCATTATTTGCAATCTTTTATATCTGTCCACTAACTTTTGAAGGACAATTCAGAATCATTTTATCCCCCCCCCACCCCCTCCACCTCCACAAAGTGACTAAATTCCACTAATTTGGATACTCTTGGCCAAGCACATGTGCCCCGGGTCGACCATTGTTCCACCCGGCGTGTAAAAATTTTAAAATTTGGCATAAAAAGGATCAATTTCCTGTCTTTGTCCCATGGAAAGCCTCTGTTTGCGAGAGCATTTCTCCAACTTTTAATTGCCAGTAACCACTCATCTCTTCCGTTAATTAGTTAATGTTTCGTATTGTCATAGTTGTGTATAATCTGTGTGTTGAATAAATACCTCAAATATAACAATAGAGACTCAGTCATGGGATTATATTCAATGTAATTACAGGTGGAATCTGACAACTCTGAGTTAATTCACTGGTAGATAAAATAGATCAAAATGGTGAAAATTGAAAAATAGTGACTGAAAGTTTTCTAGGGGGTGGGTGGAGGGGGGGGGGGCGAACATGTTTCCAGGGGGGCGCTGCCCTCCTCCCCCGGTGGTTGCAGGCCTGTGGACATGATACTATAATGCGCCCACGAAGAGGTAACAAAGTAATTAAGAAAATGGAGAGAGATCAGTAATAATTTATCTAATTTATCCTGCAGTACAAAAAGAATTGAAGCACTGAATTAATACTAAATCCCCCATCAATAAGAAATAAACACGTTCAGTTGCATAATAATAACACTTTGGCCGGCCACTGATTTGCCGCGGTTCTCGTATGAGAAGGCCTTGGTTACCCCTGTTCTACCAACTGCCTCCCTATTCCCACTGGTATTTTGGGCATTCTATAAGAAAGTGTTCCAGGGTCTCCACCACGCCCAAGTTACACATCTGGCACTCCTTTTCACTGTTTTTCCCAATTTTTCACCTCAGCTCCGGGGACCGCGACCTCAGCTTGAACAACAGTGACCCCCCAAATGCGCCATCAAGGTACTCTTCAAAACCAGGCTTCTCTTTATCACGCAGGCCACCCAAAGATCTCTTTGATTTGACCCCCCTCTCGCCAATTACGGTTACAATCCTACATGACCCTTTCTCTGACGATTCTTTTACCTTGGTTTGCCCCGACGTCCAGGTCCGAGATCAATTTTAGTGAACGAGGTCAAGAAATGTCATGTCAAAATGTGATGAATTTGAAAATATTTTTGTCACATATGTTTAATGTAACCTTTTAGTTAAGGTAATGACTAAACTACCTAGCGCTATTCACAAGTATTGACAAAGAAATTTTTATAATTTTTTAAATTTTTGTATTGAGAACATAGCTTATGGACACTCATTGAATTGAGCTAGTCGTGATCGTTCCAATCCGGTGTCATAAGCTATATGTTCGAGGCACTAAATGAAACTTTATTTTTTATTCAAGAAATATTTTTTTAGCAACTGTCGTCTTCCATTTGTATTATCAGGTAAATAGTTCATGAAATATAAGAGAAGATTAATTCAATTCTACTTCCGTAACCATTGCATTTATTACGACACTACATCGATGTTGACTTATAACGTCATTCCTGTATTAGACGTGCTGTGAACGATATTTTCTGTAATAATAATAATAACAACACTTTGGCCGGCCACTGGTTTGTCGCGGTTCTCGTATGAGAAGGCCTTGGTTACCCCTGTTCTACCAACTGCCTCCCTATTCCCACGCTTCTTCTCTCCTCCAAACACTCGGAGACGAACTGCTTGATGACATCCCTTGCCCCATTCTTCCCAATCTCTCCGATTAGCATATTAACCCTCTCCTTTGCGTCACCCCCTAACCACATGTCCTTCATTCTCCCATCCCACTTCCCCATTATACTCCCAGTGAATCTTGTTCTTTTAGACTGGTATTTTGGGCATTCTAGAAGAAAGTGTTCCAGAGTCTCCACCACGCCCAAGTTACACATCTGGCACTCCTTTTCACTGTTTTTCCCAATTTTACCCAATTGTTCCCCTCAGCTCCAGGGACCGCGACCTCAGCTTGAACAACAGTGACCCCCCAAGGTGCCATCAAGGTACTCTTCAAAACCAGGCTTCTCTTTATCACGCAGGCCACCCAAAGATCTCTTTGATTTGACCCCCTCTCGCCAATTACGGTTACGCTCCTCCATGAACCTTTCTCTGACGATCTTTTTACCCTGGTTTGCCCGAACGTCAAGGTCCGAGATCTCCAATGAGTAGTTTTCTACTAGCTCCCTCACTTGGACCATCCACCCCATCTTGATATTTGAGTTGAAAGTTCTCACGAACATTACTTTAAACCATCGGCTATCGGGGAGATTTACCAAATAATTAAGATAACCGAGTTTCAATAGGTCTATCCTGTCCTTGATCCTCATCCACCCAAACTCATCCCTGATTGCTTCTAGCGCTGCGGCATTACTCGATCCTGTTATCCATCGGCCTGCATCGTTCTGCAGGATTTCCAAGCTCTTAACAGCCGTCTGGTTTAGGAGTACAACTTCCGTACCGTATGTTATACTTGGCAGACCCACCATTTCCCAAATGGTTTTCCCCAGGAAAATCTTATTAAAACTGTTTCTCCCTATAAGTTTCATTTGGTTAAGGATTCGCTTCCCCTTCAGAATCAATTTATTTGTGTGGTTTCGGTAGATGCCTCTTCCTGTGATGTTTATATTTACCCCCAGGTACTCAAAGTCACTAGTCTCTCCTACACTAAGAAGTCTGCTGCTACCTTCCGGAATGCAGAACTCCCCCACTCTCCACCTTCGAGTGGGGTCCACTTTGCGGGCCACAGGTATAACTTTGCTCTTGCTTTCATTAAGTTCGAGTCTCCATTTGATCCCATATTTCCCAACAATTCCCAGCATCTTCGCTAGTCCCTCTTCGCTTTCTGACACTAGCACCATATCGTCTGCAAAAATCTTCATGTCACCAACTGCAACCCCCTCGTCGCTATGCAGGAGTTCATCTCCTAAACATTTGATGTACAACGCAAAAAGAATTGGCGAAAGGATACACCCCTGTTTTAAAGGACAAGGACCCCTCCGATCCAGCCAGCTACCGCCCAATCAGCCTACTCAGCTGCATTGGTAAGACATTCGAACGAATCCTTACCAATCGGTTCAGGGGGCATCTTGAAGACAACGATTGTTTTAATAAATGGGAAAGAGCCTATAGAAACCGCAAAAAAGGCATCGAACATGTCTACCGACTAGTCACCCAAATGAAAGCCGCTATCAAGGATCAGCAAATAGGCGCGGCAGTCCTGCTAGACGTCGAAAAAGCATTTGACTCCGTCTGGCACAATGGAATGCGCTACAAATTATCAAAAATGAAACTCCCCAAGAAACTGCAAAGATTACTATCCTCTTTCTTAAAGGAACGCGAAATTAAAGTCAGAGTGAACAATGAAATGTCTGACAGTGTCCCCCTTGAAGCAGGCACCCCCAAGGATCCGTCCTAAGCCCCCTCCTTTACATCTTCTATGTAAATGACCTTAACTTCTCCGAGGATCGTGTTCAAGTCTCCCAATTCGCGGATAATAAGGGCCTCTGGGACTCTAACAATACGGCCAATCTTCTCCAAAAACCCCTGCAACGCGCTCTCGATGACCTAGAACAATGGTGTGCCAAAGGGAGAATTAAGCTAAACGCCAATAAAACCCAATGAATCACCTTTACTCGCAAGAAAAATAAACGTGATTTTGACCTAAAACTTATGGATAACACCCTCCCAGAATGCAAAGAGGCGAAATTCCTGGGCATCACCATTGATCAAAAATTGTCCTTTAACAAACACACCGACGACATGGCGAAAAAAGCCACCAAACGCATTAACTTACTGAAAATGCTTAAGGGAACTTCATGAGGAGCCGATCAGTCCACCCTACTCAGATTATACAAAGCCTTTGTGCGCCCAGTACTCAAATACGGTGCTATCATACTAACTGACCTCAATCAAACTAATATGGGAAAACTCCAGAAGGTCCAAAATTACGCAGTTAGAGTTTCCCTCCGCGCCCCAAGGGACACACCCATCAAAACATTCCACGACAGGGACGATATCCCCCCCCCCCCCCCCCATTAAAGACCGCATAGCCACACTGGCCGCGAAAAATTATGACCGGTTAGCCGACAGCGAACTAATCTCCGAACTTGGAGCCATTTGCGAAAGCCGACAAAAGCCCAAAAATTGCAATCCAAACTAAGACCGCTCGAAAAAAACTAGGGAGCGAGAAGGTGAACTAACAGGCAGAAAAACAGCTTAACTGTGGCCTTCTACCAGAAAGGGCTGCCTTCACCGACTCAAGTAAAATTACATCAGGATTAAATATTGTTATAGAACTAAATAAATAGGGAACGAGAAGGTGAATAAACAGGCAGAAAAACAGCTTAACTGTGGCCTTCTACCAGAAAGGGCTGCCTTCACCGACTCACTTACATTACATCACGATTGGATACTGTAGATCTCATTTCCGGCCGGGGGGGGGGGGCTCGGCCCACACAGGGTACTCGCGATACCAAGCGAGAGCGTTTTGTGTGGGCTGGGCCTGCCCGGCTGGAGGTGGGATTTGCAGTGTTTGATCGGGATCCAAAATAAGCTCAAACTAATCAAAATATGGTCGAAACCAGCGAAGGGCATAACAGAAACACCCTCGGGTGTGGTTTAGTGTCTAAACCTGTTACCCTCCCGCTGCAAACTCACCATCACCCTAAGAAGGTGATCTAACAGGCAGATCAACAGCTTAACTGTGATCACAATTAAAACATAATGTGCTACTTTTATCTTTTTATTTCTACATATTCTAATGAAAACTAATTCTGCCTTCTTCTTTTAAGCAGGTACACAGAAGATGCTTTTTGACCAGCACCCCAATAACCGCTATGGACAGTCCAACCGTTGCAGAAACGGTAACCCCCATGATTCCTGTACATCCTGCACTCCATCCCTAAAAGTGGTCGACCACTTTAAGGGAGGCGAGCGTTGCTCCTGCGTCCCGCCTCGGCCCCTTTTTGTAAGCGCATTGCGCATCTTTTTGTCCCAACCCATTAGGATTACAATGCAGGCCTGCCCCCGAACCAGGGAAGTTCGGGTCTTCTTCTTGGTGGTCCCCGAAAGGGGTCGTTGTTGTTTCCTTCAAAGACATCGTATCAAACAGAGACAGCCTGAGGCAGATTATACTTTCCAGTGATGGCCCTCACTCAATATCATCTCCGAAGTGGCAGACTATACTTGCCTGAAAATCCAAATCGACTGCACCCTCGGTGAGAGCTAGTACCTTTGTGAGAGGACCCAACGTCTCACACTGGTCCTCACCCGAGGGTTCAACCGACATCAGTCAAAGAGACCATCACGCCGCAACCGGTGACACCTGCCGAGTACCTGAATCTGTTCCTCCTTCAACACGAGTAGACATGTGGAAATTAATCATTTACAGCAAATGAGGGTCGAAAGGGGCTTGTTCCCCATACCGTCCCTGCGCGCCTTCGGCGCGTTAAACCATTCCATTCGATATTACCGGTTTTCGTTTTTGTGGAGACCATCACTGAAGAGCTTTTAATTTTCTGTACATTGACATGTTCTGTGGATACTCTATCGACGCTGTGAATGGTCGTAATCTACGCGTGGGTAGTAATGTCTACGCATGCGTTTACAAGGTAATAAAAATCATCATCAGTAAAATTTTAATTTATGAATCACCAGGTGGCACCCGGTACTTCAATAATTAAATTTGTGATGACTTCGTGTTTGAAATCTAATATTATTGCGTCCACCGGTGGGAGGTGACCAGTCTACACCGGCCGTACTGTATATATTCTACGTGTAAAATTATTTTTGTTTGATGTAGAGACAAGTCTCCTTTTAGAGTTAACTTTCCCCACATTGATTTCAAAATAATAAACTTTCGAACGGCAAACTTTCCTCATAATGCATCTAGAAATTTAACCAATTCAATCTTGTTCTAAAGACAATATTAAGCCCAAGCTCTACCGAAGAAGATTGATTAGCTTAAACTCCTACGTGCATTACAGGAAACAAAATGCGACTTGAAATTTTAGAAACTGTACCGCTTGAAATTTCCATATTTTAAATTCAGTGTACAAAGAGTGAATGCTTTTTTCTTCTCAAACTTAATTTTCCCTCAAATATCTGGAATCGCGATTCGATATGAACGTTCTCTACTAAATTCATTAAAATCAATCAGAGTCGAGATTTACTCAGACTTAGATCTGTTTTAGTGAACGAGGTTAAGAAATTTCACGTTTATTCCTGACGAATTTGAAATTCTTTTTTATCACGTAATGCGTAATTTAACCTTTCAGCTGAAGTAACGACTATTCCCAATTATTGAGGTAGAAATTACTTTAGTTTGTTATTTTCTCCTTGAACACATAGCTTATGGCACTTCATTGAAACGACCTCGTCGAGCTTGTGCCAATCTGTGAAAATAAGCTATGTTTCAGAGTCAAAAATTGAAAATGTTAAGTTATTCCAGTTATTCCAGAGATGTGTTTAAGCAACTGTCGTCTGCTATTTGTATTATTAGATAAACAGTTAATAAAATATAAGAAAAGTTTAATTCAATTCCACTTCCGAAACGAACTCATTTACAACGTTAGTACGTCGATGTTGACTTCTGACGTCATTCCCGTTTCAGACGTGTTCTGAATGATATTTTCTATAATATCTTTTTGGTTGTGATTATGCGATAAGGTGATACCTTAACACGGAGCCTTGCGGAAAATAAGCAGAGATCTCAAATAGAAAAACAAAAACTGTATGCTCTGAATGTTTGCCTCAAAATTATTTTTATTTATTGTATGTGCTATTTTAAACTTAGTTTAATTAATGTATCGTTGATGGACAAGAATCTTCAAATTAAGCATATCGTCAATACTTTATTAAAATCCGATGTAAAAGGATCGTTATTTGTTAATTTATCCCATCGTGCACAACGATCACATCACATTCAGTGCGCAATACTCCTTGCAATGAAGGAATTTCAATCCACACTCCCAAGGTATTTAAATTTCCCGCCTGGAAATAAAGAAATTATATCGTAATCCGTTACCCCGATTACGCTGTATTACGCGGTGGTGAATCATGTTGTGTGTTTATGCTTTCTCTCTTTTCACAACGCTAGCCATGATGTCTACATCTTTGCAGAATGTCAGTCAAAATAAATGACAGCTCACGAGCGATCTCTCTTTGACGTGATTGTGCGTTAGTTTGTGCTATTCATTTTGGTGAAAATACTGTTAACATGTAAACGGGATATACCTGTATTCATACGTTGATGCATTACTTAACCTTTGAGTCTATTTGGTACAGAAAGATTATCAACTCTGACATACAAACGCGTGGTTAGGAATTTAAATTTGAATTTTGTTGTAACCTGTAGTAAGCGATTTTCAGGAACCACAATCAAACTCAGTCATTTTGTTCATAACGTGTAATAATATAATAACACTTTGGCCGGCCGCTGATTTGTCGCGGTTCTCGTATGAGAAGGCCTTGGTTACCCCTGTTCTACCAACTACCTCCCCGTTCCCACGCTTCTTCTCTTCCCCAACACTCGGGGGCGAACTGCTTGATCACATCCCTTGCCCCATTCTTCCCAATCTCTCCGATTAGCATATTAACCCTCTCCTTTGAGTCGCCCCCTAAAAACTGTGTCAGAAACTGTGTTTGGAGAAACTTTCAATGTCAGTTGCCAGTGAGTACCAAAGAGGCATTCTTTATTCTTCAATAAAAAAACTATAGATTGTCAAGTTTACAAAAAGCCAGTATTTAGTTTGATAAGTACCTCATGACGTCACCATTAACTGGCCATGGATTGAAGAATTTATCTAATTAATCATTTTCTGTAAAACCGTTTTCCCGCGTAGTTTTTTTATGTTTTTAGCTAAATGTTCCTGTAATCCGTTTATACCCATATTACTATAATCTCAAATGTGTCTTTTAACCCTTTATCTAACATGAAAAGCAGCCGACACTTGCAAACAAATTTCTTGAATAACTAAATGTTTTCATTCTTTGTCTCCAGAACATAGATTATGACCACGTCATTGGAACGAGCTCGTTCCAAAGAGGGGTCATAACAGATTTTTTTGGAGACAAAAAATTAAAATTAATTTGCGATTTTTTTTAGAATAGTACGGAAGCCTATTAGCTTCACGTCGTTTTTAGTTATTAAATTGTAACTACAATTTAATAAATTCTAATTACAATTTAGCTAAATTGTAGTTACAATTTAATAACTTGTAGTTACAATTTAGCTAAATTGTAGTTACAATTTAATAAATTGTAGTTACAATTTAGCTAAATTGTACTTACAATTTAATAAATTGTAACTACAATTTAGCTAAATTGTAGTTACAATTTAATAAATTGTAGTTACAATTTAGCTAAATTGTACTAACAATTTAATAAATTGTAACTACAATTTAGCGCCGGTGCTTTTATTGGTCAAGCTAAATTGTAGCAGCAATTTAACTGGCCAATCGGGTTCGTTGTTTTGTTTTCGCTGAAAATGGCCTGAATAATCTCTTTCTGTGAGATGTTTCACACATTCTGCCGGTTGAGTCAGTCACGGCAACAAAATCTAACAACAGAAATGGGAAAATAAAATCATCATCATTTTATTATAAATATAATTATTTTTATTTTGGTCATCATTGGGCATAAATTGTGTATTATTGAGCAACATTGGCAACTTGGGTGTCTTTGTGTATCATTGGGGTAAAACACATGCCGTAAGAAATAGAGGATCCTACGTAGCGCCCATCTGCGTGGGCCTGTAGGTTCAAGTAATGTACAAGATCAACCATGTTGTGGCCCCGCGGGAGAAAATTTGTTTAATCCAAAAGGAAAAGGAGCCATTTCCTGGCACTTGAACCTCTCAAAAACATCGTTTCACGCGATTCATGTTGCATATTTGAGAGAATGTTATCGTTTTGCACAATTCCGTGTGAAATGTGGGACCCCTTAAATTATTGAAGCCCTGGGCGTTTGCCAGTCTGGCCATTCCTGAACAATTGGTGGAAAGGTTTTGTGTACGACTTTTTGTGATAACATAGAACATATATAGGGAGACGGGCGTGTACAATGGGCGGGGAGGTACAGTCATAATTGTACAAAGTTGAAAATGGTTGCTTTTAAAACAAAAACTTCAAAAAGTTCTGCCTTCAAGAACATTAATAAAAAATTGCATAAATTGTTTGTTTACCCCCGTGTGCCCCGCCTGCTGACCAAATGCAGATATCTTGGTTTCGCCCGTCGAGTTCATGATTTTACATCTTAGTCACAAACATCCCCGATTTATGGATTCGATCCGAGCTAAAGCACTCGGCGCCAAAATCTACTCCCATGATTTGAAATACCTTGGCTTTATTCCCTCAGCATGCAACCATGACATTCATAAAACAACTACAAACCCCATAAGTGACGAGAAGGTTATTTTTGTTAGGCCTAATTAGTTATTTTGGTTTCATGACACTTTCAACGACCAGTGTTGTGTTATGTCGGTGACAGGTTTACGGATGGAGGAAGCCAGAGTACCCAGAAGGAACGACCTAGTAACGATGAACACCTACCAGCTACCCAACATCATAACTCCACCCTGCAGCATAGGCAGGGTTGGAGCGATTGACAACAGAAGTAAGTCGATAGCGGTTTATATACGTCCATACACAGAGTCATCGTGCCCAATGTGTGCACTGGGATGAAATGCCTTGTCCATTATACAATGAGGGTCGCTCTTATAGCTTAACGAGCTTGAGCGCAGAGCCTCGAGCACAAAAGTCAAGCCGTCTATCAGTGATTCACCACTACCCCTAAATTGATCATAACTGTATCCTCATGGAATTAACTCAAATTGAGGATGACCTCCATGCTATCATAATTTACCAATTGAGAATGTTGGTTTTCCTTTACAAATGTTCAAGCATTTTTTGGAGCAGGGTTTGCCTTCAAAGACTGAAATTTTTCCGAGTCGGGAAAACATCCTCAAAACGCTTACCCTCTTTGGGACGCAATTTTTCTCACTACCGGTACTATAACACCTAAATCCTGCCGATCTGAGTGTTATGATAGTGAGCCAATTTCAAGCTATCGCCCAAAAATGCCACGGCTTCCGTGTTTTCTAGGCTGCGTATATTACATTCCCTTTCTATCTAACACTCTTTTTAATGCCCCCCACCCCCACCGCAGTTCTAGTGATTTCGATCTAACCCTAAACAACAGTGACCCCAAGCGAACCACCACGATAACGTTCAAGAGCGGGCGCCTCTTTCTTACTTAGCCAGCCAAATAAGCTTTTAGATTTAACACTCACCCTCTCATTCCCATTACAATCCTCTAAAGTTCTATAAAAACTCGCCGACTGATACTGTTTTAAACTCCTAATTTTGCCCCTCAAATTGACGATTTTCGACTATTTCAAGTGTAAATGCAGGATTGAGTAGAGAGCCATGGTACGTGCGAATGCCACCGATTGGCCACTTAAATTGCAGCTACAATTTAGAATGACCAATGAAAGCACAGGCGCTAAATTGTAACTACAATTTAGTTAAATTGTAGTTACAATTTATTAAATTGTAAGTACAATTTAGCTAAATTGTAACTACAATTTATTAAATTGTAACTACAATTTAGCTAAATTGTAGTTACAATTTAATAAATTGTAGCTACAATTTAGCGCCTGTGCTTTTATTGGTCATGTTAAATTGTAGCTGCAATTTAAGTGGCCAATCAGTGGCATTCGCACGTACCATGACTCACTACTCAATCCTGCATTTACACTTGAAATAGTCGAAAACCATCAATTTGAGGGGCAAATATTAGGAGTTTAAAACAGTATCAGTCGGCGAGTTTTTTTTATAGAATTTTAGAGGATTGAAACAAGAATGAGAGGGTGGGTGTTAAATCTAAAAGCTTATTCGACGGGCTAAGTAAGAAAGAGGCGCCCGCCCTTGAACGTTATCTTGGTGGTTCGTTTGGGGTCACTGTTGTTCAGGGTCAGATCGAAATCACTAGAACTGCGGGGGGCGGGGGCATTAAAAAAAAGTGTTAGATAGAAAGGGAATGTAATATGTGTAGCCTAGGAAACACGGAAGCCGTGTCATTTTTGTGCGATAGCTTAAAATTGGCTCACTATCATAACACTCAGACCGACAGGATTTGGGTGTTATAGTACCGGTAGTGAGAAAAAATGCGCCCCAAAGAGGGTAAGCGTTTTGAGGATGTTTTCCCGACCCGGAAAAATTTCAGTCTTTGAAGGCACACCCAGCTCCAAAATGCCTGAACATTTGTAAAGGAAAACCAACATTCTCAATTGGTAAAATATGATAGCATGGAGGTCATCCTCGATTCGAGTTAATTCCATGAGGATACTGTTATGATAAATTTAGGGGTAGTGGTGAATCACTGATAGATGGCTTGACTTTTGTGCTCGAGGTTCTGAGTTCAAGCTCGTTAAGCCATAAGAGCGACCCTCATTGTATAATGGACAAAGCATTTCATCCCAGTGCACACATTGGGCACGATGACTCTGTGTATTGAGGTAAAAAAACGCTATCGACTTACTTCTGTTGTCAATCGCTCTAACCCTGCCTATGCTGCAGGGGTGGAGTTATGATGTTGGGTAGCTGATAGGTGTTCATCGTTACAAGGTGATTCTCTCTGGGTACTCTGGCTTCCTCCATCCGTAAACCTGTCACCGACATAACACAACACTGGTCGTTGAAAGTGTAATGAAACCACAATAACTAGTTAGGCCTAACAAAATAACCTTCTCGTCCCTTGAGGGGTTTCCAGTTGTTTTATGAATGTCCTGGTTGCATGCTGAGAGAATAAAGCCAAGGTATTTCAAATCATGGGAGTAGATTTTGGCGCCGAGTGCTTTAGCTCGGATCGAATCCAGAAATCGGGGATGTATGTGGCTAAGATGTAAAATCATGAAATCGCCGAGCGAAACCAAGATATCTGCATTTGATCAGCAGTCAGGGGCGGGCCACACGGGGATAAACAAACAATTTATGCATTTTTTTTATTAATGTTCTTGAAGGCAGAACTTGATGAAGTTTTTGTTTTAAAAGCAACCATTTTCAACTTCGTATAATTATGACTATACCTCCCCGCCCACTGTGCACGCCCTTCTCCCTATATATGTTCTATATTATCACCAAAAGTCGTACACAAAACCTTTCCACCAATTGTTCAGGAATGGCCAGACTGACAAACGCCCAGGGCTTCACTCGTTTAGGGGATCCCACATTTCACACGGAATTGTGAAAAACGATAACATTCTCTCAAATATGCAACATGAATCGCGTGAAACGTTCTTTTTGAGAGGTTCAAGTGCCAGGAGATGGCCCCTTTTCCTTTTGGAGTAAACAAATTTTCTCCCACGGGGCCACAACATGGTTGATCTTGTACATTACTCGAACCCACAGGCCCACGCAGATCGGCGCTACATAGGACCCTCTATTTCTTACGGCATGCGTTTTACCCCAATGACACCAAGTTGCCAATGTTACCCAGTGATACTCAATTTATGCCCAATGATAACCAAAATAAAAATAATTATATTTATAATAAAATGATGATGATTTTATTTTCCCATTTCTGTTGTTAGATTTTGTTGCCGTGACTGACTCAATCGGCGGAATGTGTGGAACTTCTCAAAGAAAGAGATTATTCAGAACATTTTCAGCCAAAACCAAACAACGAACCCGATTGGCCAGTTAAATTGCAGCTACAATTTAGCTTGACCAATAAAAGTACAAGCGCTAAATTGTAGCAACAATTTATTAAATTGTAGGTACAATTTAGCTAAATTGTAGTTACAATTTATTAAATTGTAAGTACAATTTATCTAAATTGTAACTACAATTTATTAAATTGTAACTACAATTTAGCTAAATTGTAGTTACAATTTATTAAATTGTAAGTACAATTTAGCTAAATTGTAACTACAATTTATTAAATTGTAACTACAATTTAGCTAAGTTGTACTTACAATTTATTAAATTGTAGTTACAATTTAATAACTAAAAACGACGTGAAGCTAATAGGCTTCCGTAGAATAGCGATGGTCGGTTTTGACCGTTACGTTTGATAAAGGGTTAAAACAGGCTTTTTTCTCTTTGTGAACTCTAATGTAACAACATTAGCGTGTTGATCTCTATAAAAGAGAAGAATTAACAGAACAATTTCCAACTAGAATTGGACATGCAGGCCTGCAGCCAGGGTCGGGCATCAGGTGGGGGGGGGGGGCGAGCCATGTAGGGGGGCCACCTCCCCAAGCTGGACATAAACCCATCATTTTTCCATCGAGAATCATTTAATCTCCCCCCCCCCCCCCCCATTTGCCCTCTCCCCCCAAGTGAAGGTTCACTAATTTGGATACATCATGCCAAGCACATGTGCGCCGGACCGACCTTGGTTCGGCCCAGCATGGAAAAAAATTAAAATTGGGCAGTAAAAGGAGCAATTTCATGTTTTCTGGTGGATCAATTCTTACTTCAACATATCCCAGAAACTTTTATTTTTCTGCTCAAATAACAAGATTCATTATTTTAAGTTTTTTTTATTTCTGTCCACTAACTTTTAAATGACCATCCTGAATCATTTCACCTCCCCCCCCCCATCCATCATAGTGACTAAATTCCACTAATTTGGACACACCTTGCCAAGCCGGGTGGGCCATGGTTCGACCCAGCATGAGAAAAATTTAAATTTTGTTTTAAAAGGCGCAATTTCCTGTCTTCTGAAGGATCAATTCCTACTTCAACGTACCCAAAAAGTTTTATTTTTTCTGCTCAAATAACAAGCTTCATATTTGATTTTTTTTATTTCTGTCCACTAACTTTTGAATTACCATTTTTAATCACTTCACGCCCCCCCCCCCCTCCCCCCACCTCCCCCTCATAGTGACTTAGCTCCACTAATTGGGATACTCCGTGCCAAGCACATGTGCACCGGGTCGACCATAGTTCGACCCAGCATGGGAAACTTTTTTTAATTTGGCATTAAAAGGAGCAATTTCCTGTCTTCTGAAGGATCAATTCCTACTTCAACATTCGCCAAGATTTTGCATTAAAAGGTGCAATTTCCTGTCTTCCGAAGGATCAATTCCTACTTCAACATAGCCCCAAAAAGTTTTATTCTTTCTGCACAAATAACAAAATTCCTTATTTGATTTTCTTTTTCTGTCCACTAACTTTTGAACGACCATCCAGTATCATTTTAACCCCTAAACCGTGCTAAGCACATGTGTGCCGGGTCGACCATGGTTCAACCCGGCATGGGATAATTTTAAAATTGGGCATTAAAAGGAGCAATTTTCTGTCTTCTGAAGGATCAATTCCTGCTTCAACATACCCCAAAAAGTTTTATTTTTTCTGCTCTAATAACAAGATTCATTATTTGCAATTTTTTATATCTGTCCACTAACTTTTGAAGGACAATTCAGAATCATTTTATCCCTCCTACCCCCTCCACCTCCACAAAGTGAATAAATTCCACTAATTTGGATACTCTTTGCCAAGCACATGTGCCCCGGGTCGACCATTGTTCCACCCGGCGTGTAAAAAATGTAAATTTGGCATTAAAAGGATCAATTTCCTGTCTTTGTCCCATGCAAAGCCTCTGTTTGCGAGAGCATTTCTCCAACTTTTAATTGCCAGTAACCACTCATCTCTTCCGTTAATTAGTTAATGTTTCGTATTGTCATAGTTGTGTATAATCTGTGTGTTGAATAAACACCTCAAATATAACAATAGAGACTCAGTCATGGGATTATATTCAATGTAATTACAGGTGGAGACTGACAACTCTGAGTTAATTCACTTGTAGATAAAATAGATCAAAATGGTGAAAATTGAAAAATAGTGTCTGAAATTTTTCTAGGGGGTGGGTTGGGGGGGGGGGGCGAACATGTTTCCAGGGGGGCGCTGCCCCCCTCCCCCGGTGGTTGCAGGCCTGTGGACATGATACTATAATGCGCCCACGAAGAGGTAACAAAGTAATTAAGAAAATGGAGAGAGATCAGTAATAATTTATCCTGCAGTACAAAAAGAATTGAAGCTCTGAATTAATACTAAATCCCCCATCAATAAGAAATAAACACGTTCAGTTGCATAATAATAACACTTTGGCCGGCCACTGATTTGCCGCGGTTCTCGTATGAGAAGGCCTTGGTTACCCCTGTTCTACCAACTGCCTCCCTATTCCCACTGGTATTTTGGGCATTCTATAAGAAAGTGTTCCAGGGTCTCCACCACGCCCAAGTTGCACATCTGGCACTCCTTTTCACTGTTTTTTCCCAATTTTTCACCTCAGCTCCAGGGACCGCGACCTCAGCTTGGACACAGTGACCCCCCAAATGCGCCATCAAGGTACTCTTCAAAACCAGGCTTCTCTTTATCACGCAGGCCACCCAAATATCTCGTTGATTTGACCCCCCTCTCGCCAATTACGGTTACAATCCTCCATGACCCTTTCTCTGACGATTCTTTTACCCTGGTTTGCCCCGACGTCCAGGTCCGAGATCTCCAATGAGTAGTCCCTTACTAGCTCCCTCACTTGGACCATCCAGCCGAGATATACTGAAGCTTGGATCAATTTTAGTGAACGAGGTCAAGAAATGTCATGTCAAAATGTGATGAAATTGAAAATATTTTTGTCACATATGTGAAATGTAACCTTTTAGTTAAGGTAATGACTAAACTACCTAGCGCTATTCACAAGTATTGACAAAGAAATTTTTATAATTTTTTAAATTTTTGTATTGAGATCATAGCTTATGGACACTCATTGAATTGAGCTAGTCGTGATCGTTCCAATCCGGTGTCATAAGCTATATGTTCGAGGCACTAAATGAAACTTTATTTTTTATTCAAGAAATATTTTTTTAGCGACTGTCGTCTTCCATTTGTATTATCAGGTAAATAGTTCATGAAATATAAGGGAAGATTAATTCAATTTTACTTCCGGAACCATTGCATTTATTACGACACTACATCGATGTTGACTTATAACGTCATTCCTGTATTAGACGTGCTGTGAACGATATTTTCTGTAATAATAATAATAACAACACTTTGGCCGGCCGCAGGTTTGTCGTGGTTCTCGTATGGGAAGGCCTTGGTTACCCCTGTTCTACCAACTGCCTTCCTATTCCCACGCTTCTTCTCTCCTCCCAACACTCGGAGACGAACTGCTTGATGACATCCCTTGCCCCATTCTTCCCAATCTCTCCGATTAGCATATTAACCCTCTCCTTTGCGTCGCCCCCTAACCACATGTCCTTCATTCTCCCATCCCACTTCCCCATTATACTCCCAGTGAATCTTGTTCTTTAAGACTGGTATTTTGGGCATTCTAGAAGAAAGTGTTCCAGAGTCTCCACCACGCCCCAGTTACACATCTGGCACTCCTTTTCACTGTTTTTCCCAATTTTTTCCAATTTTTCCCCTCAGCTCCAGGGACCGCGACCTCAGCTTGAACAACAGTGACCCCCCAAAGTGCCATCAAGGTACTCTTCAAAACCAGGCTTCTCTTTATCACGCAGGCCACCCAAAGATCTCTTTGATTTGACCCCCTCTCGCCAATTACTGTTACACTCCTCCATGAACCTTTCTCTGACGATCTTTTTACCCTGGTTTGCCCCAACGTCAAGGTCCGAGATCTCCAATGAGTAGTTTTCTACTAGCTCCCTCACTTAGACCATCCACCCCGTCTTGATATTTGAGTTGGAAGTTCTCACGAACATTACTTTACACCATCGGCTATCGGGGAGATTTACCAAATAATCAAGATAACCGAGTTTCAATAGGTCTATCCTGTCCTTGATCCTCATCCACCCAAACTCACCCCTGATTGCTTCTAGCGCTGCGGAATTACTCGATCCTGTTATCCATCGGCCTGCATCGTTCTGCAGGATTTCCAAGCTCTTAACAGCCGTCTGGTTTAGGAGTACAACTTCCGTACCGTATGTTATACTTGGCAGACCCACCATTTCCCAAATGGTTTTCCCCAGGAAAACCTTATTGAAACTGTTTCTCCCTATAAGTTTCATTTGGTTAAGGATTCGCTTCCCCTTCAGAATCAGTTTATTTGTGTGGTTTCGGTAGATGCCTCTTCCTGTGATGTTTATATTTACCCCCAGTTACTCAAAGTCACTAGTCTCTCCTACACTAAGAAGTCTGCTGCTACCTTCCGGAATGCAGAACTCCACCACTCTCCACCTTCGAGTAGGGTCCAATTTGCGGGCCACAGGTATAACTTTGCTCTTGCTTTCATTAAGTTCGAGTCTCCATTTGCTCCCATATTTTCCAACAATTCCCAGCATCTTCGCTAGTCCCTCTTCGCTTTCTACACTAGCACCATATCGTCTGCAAAAATCTTCAAGTCGCCAACTGCAACCCCTTCGTCGCTATGCAGGAGTTCATCTCCTAAACATTTGATGTTCAATGCAAAAAGAATTGGCGAAAGGATACACCCCTGTTTTAGGCCAATCTCCATAGGCTCACGTTTTGTTGTAATGTTTTCCCATGTTAAGTTCACTCTGCACATCTTTGTTTTATGCTTTCATAATCCCAACAAACTCGTCTCCCAGGCCCAGAGCCTCCAACTTGCGCCACGTACCCTCCCTCCATACTCTATCGTATGCCTTTTTAACATCCAAAAATGCCATAAACATCTTTTACTTTTTTGCTTTCGCGGATTCTATCATTTGGGATAGCGTGAAAAGATGGTCAGTGACTCTACGTCCCTTCCTGAAGCCATTCTGGATTTCTCCCAAAAAAACCCCTCTCTTCATTCACTTCCTCCAATCTCCCATACAGGTCTTTACAAAAGACTTTTCCAATGTTGCTGCTGACAGGGATCCCTCAATAGTTATCCAAGACGTCTTTTCCCCCATTTTTGTGAATAAATGTCACTTTACTTTCCCTCCTCTCCTTTGGGACCTCTTGTTTTTCTATGGCTAAATTGAATAGGGCAGTTAGGCTTTCCAACAGTTCCTCTCCCCCTTTTTTGATAAACTCGTTTGGAATTTCGTACACCCCTCCCGCTTTTCCATTCCTTACTTTTGAGATCACCCTTCGCACCTCCTCAGTTTTGATTTCGCTGCACACTAAGTTCGATAGATTTTCCTCCACCTGGTTCGGACTCTCTGGTGGGTTCTCCATGCCCCATCGCTTATCGTTTACCTTTTCCCAGTGCTTGACTAGTTCTAATGTAATTTGATCTCGATCTTCTGTAACTCTGCCATCTACTTTAATACTCTGTGGGTTACTCCCTTTGTTACGTTTGTTCACCCATTTCCAAAATACGTTCGAACTCGACCCCCCCACCCACCGCCCCCCCCCCCCCCCCCCCCGTCGTTCTTATCGTTCTAATAAGACTGCTATTTCGCACTCTCCGGTTGTCTTCTTTAATCTTATTTACTTTATTTCGTGCTTGTTGGTATTCTTCCTTTGCTACCATGGCCTCATTGCTTTCCACCCCCTTAAGTTTTCTACTTCACCTGTATGCAGCACATTTAGCTTTTCTACCCTTTATGGCCCTTTTCAGTTCTTCGTTCACTCTGTACCCAAGTTCCCGTGTTGGCACTTGGCACCCTAATCTTTCCTACATTTTCTTCCCTGCGTCCACTAGGCTCGCAACTATGGCGTCGACCACCTTCTGGACACTGCCCCCTTGCGTACGGTTGCAAGCTTTCGTTTCAGTTTTTCTTCGAACTTCGCCTAGTCGGCATCCTTTTTGAGTTCCCAAACCTCCTTGAAGCTTCCTTTGCTTTTCTCTAGGTTTTTGGCCCTCGTCGTCCTGTAATCAAGTTGTGATCACTATCCAACTCCATTTTGCCCTCATCATCCACTTCTACCCTTATCACCTCCCTCCATAAATTCATATCTGTGAGAATGTAGTCAATTATTGATTTTCTGTCGTTTCTCTCCCAGGTCCATTTCCCCTTTCATCTAGCGTCCATGTTCAGAATCTTCAGACTGAGCTCATTTGTGAAGTTCAACAGCTTCCTTCTATGCCTTCTTCCTTATCACCGATGTGTCCATTAAAGTCGCCCATCAGAATTATACCGAGCCCCCTGTTTCCTAGTTCGGTGATATTGGACCTTAGTGTTGCGTATATCGAGTCATTCCACTCGGGTTTACTTCCCTCCACCGCACAGTACACAATCCCCAGGGCAAAACTTTTGTTTCTCAGACTGATCTTTACCCATCCAATTTCTTTTGACACCTCAGCCGAGGTGATGATATCTTCCAGATATGTGATCAGCGGCGGTTTTAAATCCTCTTTAATGTACATGCCTACCTCCCCCCCCCCCCTTTTTTCTGGCCTTCCGTTCGCCCTACACCTATCCACACACACCCGCTTACTTGGTCTACCCGTTCCTCGTGTCTTACCCACGTCTCGCTTAAGCCCATGACATCAAACTCCTCTGCCTCGATCAATGTAGCAATTCACTTACTTTCCGGTGGAGACCCTGGATGTTGCTATAACCCACTTTCAGGGTACCGAGGTTCATTGGCTTCCGCCTACTGTTCCCATTGTTTTCTGGCGCTAGTCTTGGTAAACTTTTTCTGTCCCCCTCACTCTTGATTACCCCACCTATGTCTACTCTAGTTATACTTGCCTCTGACCTCCCACCCCGCTCCTCTCCAAAAAGGCTCTGCTACCCGTAGAATTTTATCCCCCAATACCCGTTTTCCCACCCTGCTAAGATGCAGCCCGTCACGTCCGTACATGCTCCCATTTCCCCAAAACGTGTCCCAATGGTCGATAAAGGGTATTCCCAGATCAACACAGTAGTCCTCCAACTCTTCATTTAGCGCCCAAATCCTTGAATTCCGTTCGTCCCCACCTCCAAGGACAGGAAGGACCCCGGATACGACTACCCTTGCATTCCTACTTAGCAGTTTGCCGACTAAGCCTCTATACGACTCCACCAAACTTACTGGCCTTCTCTCCCTGCTATTGTTGGTCCCCACATGGACCACCACTACCGGTTCCGGTCCTGACCCTGCCACAATACCATCTACCCGGTCCCTGAGATCATCCACCTTCGCCCCCGGAAAGCACAGGACTGTTCGATTGGAACTATCAGGACCACAAACTACATTGTCAATCCCACGTACAATGCTGCTCCCCGCTACAACTAATTTTCTTCTTCTGGCCCCAGTTCCTATATCATCTGCACCTCCTCTCGTTTTGCAAGCTCCTGGCCCCCTCTTTCTCTTGACCGCCCTCCTTACCCCGTCTGGCCTGTCATCATCAACAACCATCTCACCCCCACACTTTCCCCCTCACCTCTCGTCCCCAGGGGTATCTGAGTCTAAAACACTAAACCTGTTTTCTAAACACCGCCTAGCAACCTTGGCAGCCTTACGCCGACTCTGGCTTCCGGACTCGACGCAGCCCTGACCTGACGCCACCTTCCGAATTTTCCCACTAGAACCCCCCTCCTCATTTACACTCCCACATCAAGCATTATTCCCCCACGTTTCCTGCTTCCCAGTTTCCTCCTTGAGTCCACAACGACCTTCCACCCACCTTCCACCTCACCATCGTAGGTAACCTTCAACGGGGTAACTCCAGATACACAGCCACCCCCCCCCCCCCAACCTCCCTCTCAGCTCTGCAATCTCCCGCTCGAATCCAACACACTTCTCTAACAACTGTAAAATATCCCTGCAATTCGCACATACCCCACTGCTCTCCATCGGCCGACCACCACCATACCTCATATTACACTGTCTGCACCCACTGTCTACGGTCTTCCCCAAATGCACTGCAAAACTAAATATATAAAAACTTCCCTGAAATAAAACTAATATTAAACAAAATACTTATAAACAGTTCCGAGTAGAAAATTTTCTTCTTCTCTTCGTGAGTAGTATTCATCCGAAAAATATATTTTGGGGAAATGCCTGTTAGCAAATAATAAATGACTATGAGACAAATCCCTCAACACACAAATGTGTTACTTCCAAGAAAAAACTAAGCGCATCCAGTGTTAACACCGTGGGGCTCCAATTTAGCCAATTTTCACGAACATTTCATCTTTGGTTAAAAATTCTCATTCTTTTCATTTGCAGAGGAAAGTCACAGCAGCAGCGAAGAGCGCGATCGATAACGAAACAGAAAACAGTAAATCGCCTGCTGGCAATGAAGCCAAAAGTAAGCGATTTTCAGGAAACACAACCAAACCCAGTGATTTTGTCAATAACGTGTTACAAATTGTGTTTGTACAAACGTTTAACGCCAGTTGCCAGTGAGTGGTACTGAGGCATCGTGTTTTCTTCTGTAAAACATTATAGGTTGTCAACTTCACAAACAGGCAGCATTTAATTCGGGCCATTCCCGTTCACCCTGCATCTATTGGTTCCAGTTCAGGTGTAAGAAGGTGTGATAATCGCCAACATCAAAGATTGGCCGACTATAGTTTTGTTCTAATTAGTCGGGCGGTGTAACACATTATAACAGTATCGGCGATCACTTTTTCGAGATCGGGATGATGATTGTGATGGCCACTGTCGCAGGCGGCGGAAGTTGGATAAAAGTGGAGGGGCACACATTTTCAAGGCTACCATGGTTCAGCCCAGTGGGTATTGTCTCTTGTTTAGATGAGAATCCCGCGGTGTGGTCTCTGCCCTGATAATTTCTTCTTCAATCACCTTCCAACCCGAAGGCAAGCCTTCGGGTTGGAAGATGGTGGAAGTAGAAGAAACGTACAGGGACGATGCATCTGCTTGGAATGAATGAATATACTAAATGATATGGTTTGGTCATCACTGGACCTGAATTTATATAAAACATTCTTGATTACAGTTCGAGTGATAATTTATCATTTTGCATAGCACTGAAAGTAATGATACGAGATACAAAAAAAAAATTATCAACCTACTCTGACACAAATTAAACACATCACCGCTGCAAATTGTTCACTGAACGCTTGAGCTGATTAACACAACACATCATTAAGATCACTCCTTCTCACGAGCATTGTTTCGATACAGACTATAATTTGCTGCGCAGATTAATTAATATCGGAGTGCAGGGTGAACGAGAATAAGCCTTTAATTCGACAACTACTTCAGATCACCTTTGTGATAATTGTATTGAAAAGACAATAGTTCACTACTCGGATTGGAGTACGATTTTTAACCTCGAGTAGGCCGTGCGTAGGATTATTTAACGAGGCGTTAGCCGAGAGAACTATCCGCGCCCCTCAGGAGAGGATAAAATCGTACTAGAATCCGATCTTTAACTTTTGTGTATACACATGATACAAACAATAGAAACATGTTTCAAGTTGTAAGTCAGGACTTGGATTTTTGATAAAGGACAAAAAATGAATGAAATCCTTGATCAAACAAAGATAATAACCAGTAAACGTCAACCACCAAATCTTAAAGAAATACTCACAGAGGCATAATTTGATACCAAAAACAAATACGAAGTAAAAAAAAATAACAGACCTAACTGAGACCTGTGTGACAGCATCATTGAAGAAGATTCCTACACACTTTAAAACAAATTTCAAATTCAAACCACACGCAGACATGACATGGAACATGTAAAATCTAATTTATGTCATACAATGCACCGGATGCAGAGAAGATTATATAGTCCAAAGCACAAATTTAAGAAGCAGGATTAGTCTAAACAATACGCATAAAACCCGTGTCGTTTAAACACCGCTTTATGTTTCTGGACATTTAAAATCGTGTGACCCCACTCACAACTCTACTTCTTTCAATTTTACAAAATGCCGGGTTCCGAAAGCACACTTCAAAGATTGAATAAAGAAAGCCACTACCTAGAAAAATTTGTCCCAAACTCAACGGCACGAAATAGTTTCCTTACCGAATAGTTGCCTTTACTTCCACTTCATGTATCTTATATGCAGTGTGTGTGTGTGTGTGTGTGGGGGGGGGGGGGGTCTGTGTCTGGGGGGTGAGGTTGTGTGTGGGGGTGAGGTGTAAGCACCTGTCTGTATGTGCTGGCAGTGATGTTGAGGGGTGAGCGAGTAGCGTAGAATGTTTACGGATGAATGTATACTGAGTCAAAACAGAAAGTATAATATACTTTGAGAAGCAATTTTTTTTTAGTATTATCAACTTTAATCTCAAACAAGTTATTGTAAATTCATATTTCGAGTCTAGCTGTGTGACTTTGCATACTTTCATGTTCTTACTGTTGCCAGTGTCACGTCAGGACGTCGCCATTCAGACATGGGGTGAAATGAAAAGTTCACATATGCAGTCGATAGCGTGTATGTCCACCGTTTGCCCCTTGGGTGCCAAGACATCGATCACGCACGCATGGACATGATAAGTTTCTGGATGTCACCCTGTGGTATTGCGTAACACTCCTGCCTAAGAACATTACGTAAATCTCCTAACGTGTGAAGATCATGAAGTCGTACCCGACGGTCCAATTGATCCCAAAGATGCTCGATTGGCGACAAATCTGGCGAAAGTGGGGGCCAGGGAAGAAGTTCGATGCTCTACTCCTCAAGAAAGTCACGACAGATACGCGCCACGTGACATAGGACATTGTCTTGCTGGAATAGCTGCAATCCGGCGTTAGCGTTGAACAACGGGACAACAACAGCGTTAAACATTTCGTCCCAAAATCGCTGTCCATTCAGATTACCATCGATGAAGATCAATTGCGTTTGATGGTGCAAGGAAATTCCTGCCCAAACCATTGCACTACCCCCGATGAAACGGTCGCATTCCCACACGCAAGCATCAGAAAACCGTTCTCCTCGTCGGCGATACACTCTTGTCCTACCATCAGCGCACTGAATACAAAGTCGTAATTCATCACTAAAAAGAACAGTGTTCCAACGCTGCTGAGTCCAGCGAACACGCTGATGTACCCATTCCATTCTGACGATACGATGACGTTGGGTAAGGAGTAGTCCGTGGTATGGACGCCTACGTCGGATGCGTGTTTTGCAGCGAATCTGTTGCGGGCAGTTTGTGCACTGATTCTATTGTTAGTTCTACAAGTAGTAATTGCTGCTGTCCTCGTCGCCGGAAGGAAACGATCCCGCAAGTGAGACGACCTGTTGTGTCGGTTTTGTGCAGGGTTCGTAACTCTTGGTCAACCTGAACGCGGTCGGTCGACAGTAGATCCAGTGGTTCTATACCTTCCAATGAGACGGTAAATAGTGGTCACAGTGACACCGAACTCAGCAGCGAGCTCATCTGGAGGTATCCCTGCCTCATGCATATCAATGGCACGCAAACTCAGATTTTCGGTTAACCTTGACATTTTTTAAAATGTCGGAAGACAAAAACTAGGGTGTTTTTCGATAACCCAGGCTCTCTATCACAACATAACACAAAGAAAATCGTCGGTCACCCATTCAATTTGGCATTCTCGAGTAGTACGTGCTATTTTGAAACCCGTAGCAAAATTGTATACGGTTGTGTGGACAACAACATGTCATTAAACTCTTTGCACGACTTCTGTCCATAAACATGCAACATTAGAACTATTATATTTCATCAGTTACCTTATTTTTTCACATTTGTTTCAATTATACTTTCTTTGTTGACTCCGTATATATGAAAGAGAGAGAGAGAGAGAGAGAGAGAGAGAGAGAGAGAGAGAGAGAGAGAGAGAGAGAGAGAGAGAAATGATCATGTAAGTATTATTGTAATATTATGAGTCCAGAAAGCCAAGTACAACGGTGTCACAACAAAACAATAAGGTAAAGTTATGGCTTTAAAGTGTAGAGAGCATTCTCGAACTCGTGGTTCAATATTTAGCGATGCAAGGTATCTCCAAAGCTTACACATGACACGGAATATGTATTGACGGTATGCATCTATGCTTTGTATCACTAAGACCGGTCGGAATCGTTTTTCTCAGAAGCACATCTTTCCTCTAATTCTGGAATTGTTTGGAGAAAAGTACTGTCTAAAGGGGTAAAATCTTTTCCTCCGATTTATGATTTGCATATACTCTACTAGAATTGGGACATCTCGTAAGGAAATAAATCCCTCTCTCTCTCTCTCGCGTGGGGACAAAGGCAGTTATCAGCACCCCGGGTGCGGAGAGCGAAAAGAAATCCCCCCCCCCCCGCCCATGGTTATAATCAAACTTGGATTATCAAAGTGGATCAGAGTGGAACACGATTCATCCGGTGACATAGCAGCTCATTGTGTGTGTGTGTGTGTGGGGGGGGGGGGGGGGGGGGGCATTTTTGTTTCTGGTAACTCCATTTCTGCACACAACTGTAATATTTCAAACTTCGTTTTCTGGTGTTAGACATTAGAACATTGCCCGTTTTCCATTGCAATAGATGGCTGGTAACCTACTTTACCCACGAGAATCCATAATTCTGCCGAACCGTGGTCACATTACCTTTTAAGGGACTTGTGGTTGAGTTGCCTCCCCGCGACCAGAAAGTGCATTTAATGGTAATGTTATAACGCCAGGAAATTCCAGGAAATGTTTGACTTCATTAAGGGCGCTCCCTTCACTTCAACTTTATGAAAACGGTGCATTGTACAAGTGCGCAAAGTTGTTAATTTGCTCTTGTAGGCGCCGAGCAATGCAGACACATATAAAAAGTTCCACGCGGAATCTATAGAGAATATCCTTCGAAGTTTTTCCGAAAGCAAAATAGTGAACTTACAACTTACACGTGTCTCTGGAACTGTTTTACTAATAACGTTCAGTTTTTATATCCCGATTGCTGTGTGAATGAAGCGTTACGCGACATTATTAGTTACCCTGTGTCTGGTCACGTAGTACAGGTTTTTTACTTACCCGAAGCCAGCCACATCAATACGGCTGGCTTTACAACTAAGACGGTGAATGTTTCCACGCACTCTGGATTCCTTAAATTTGGTAGGGAGGCATGGTATAAACTAAAACCAATTTCATGTATTATAATAAATAAACACGGAACAAGCTTGGAATAGTCTGAAGTCTCCACGATATTTATTTCCGCGTCATGACGTCAACACACGATACGAAATTCCTGAACGGGATAAATACACAAGGAAAATTTCCGTGTGGGTGAGCGGAAATATCGTGGGTTCGGACGTTTTCCACACGATACGGGTTTATATCGTTTATCTCTTGACCAATCAAATGTTCGTTTACATTACAGTCAATAGATAAAAATACAGATATAACACATCCATTAAACTTTAAACCCTTGTATTTAACGTAGGGGGCGTAGGAAGCTTATAATATTGGGGGTGTGGGGGGGGGGGGGTATTGTAAACGGGAGCTTGTGCCCGCTATGCGTAGCCGAACCCGGAGGAGAGTGCGAGAGAGGGATACTAAGAACATTTGTGAAACATGAACTACTGAGAGCTCATTTCCTCGCTTCTCAAGTGAAAAAATCAAGGTATCGTTGCTGTTAATTTTTGGCGTTTATCCCTTTATCTAACATGAAAAGCCGACGACCCTTGCAAAAATAATTATTGAATAACTAATTTAAACATAGGTTATGACGAGCTCGTTCCAATGAGGGGTCATAACCTATGTTTTTGAGACAAAAATGAAAAAAAATCAGCGAATAGCTGGCTGATACATTTGCATACAAGGCGATGAAAGTTCATATCAGGTGAGACTGCAGCACTCAGGGTTCACCTAGCTATTTTTTCTGTTTGACTATCTTGTCATGGCTCCTCCATTATATTTTTCATTGTACGTTATTCAGTACTCTAATGTAGACTTCCTAAATGTGTGACTGGAATTCTATCTGTCTATCTGTCTCCTGTCTGTCTCCTGTCTGTCTATCTGTCTGTCTCTTCATCAGACAAGCTGTTTCTTTGTTTTTCATTTACCTGTGTCTGCATTTTCAATAATTGGCAGCTGACAATCCCCCCCCCCCCACCCACTCACACACACAAATACATTGAACAGCAGCAAAGACCACTATATTCTGGTTGCAAACCCCAGATTCATCCTCTTTGGAAACATATTTTCTACAATTTCACTCTTTCTGTCACAATGGGTGTCTGTGGGAATTGAAACAAAATTTGTGAAAGTGCACTGATGGGTACTTGCAGGACAAGCATAGCACTATAGGTTCAATATTTGATGGTTTTAGGCATTGGACATTGTTATGGGTTACCACAGCAGCACGTACTGGTCTTTCCTTTGGAAAAAACACTGTTTTATGTTTTGTCAATGCCATACCAATGACGCTAGGTGCCTTAACTGAGAAAACTGATGCTTTCTTTCACAAAACTTGCAAAATATTCATCAAACACATGGTGAAATGTCTTCAGATGACAGAATGTGATTTAAAATCAATCACAAATGGGAATTTACTATTACAGGGGAGTTGTTTTGTTTTGTTTGTTCAATTAATTTCTGAATTAAGTCCTAGATTTTGATGAAAAGGGGCATACCGGGGGTGGGTGGGGGGGTCCTATTCAGCGATGTATTTTACCACATGAGTACTTAGAAGAAAATTTTACATCAGCTCTTAGGATAAAATAGCAGAGTCCTTTTATCTTGGTGAAAAGACAGACAAGCTGTTTCTTTGTTTTTCATTTACCTGTGTCTGCATTTTCAATAATTGGCAGCTGACAATCTTCCCCCCCCACACCCACTCACACACACAAATACATTGAACAGCAAAGACCACTATATTCTGGTTGCAAACCCCAGATTTCATCCTCTTTGGAAACATATTTTCTACAATTTCACTCTTTCTGTCACAATGGGTGTCTGTGGGAATTGAAACAAAATTTGTGAAAGTGCACTGATGGGTACTTGCAGGACAAGCATAGCACTATAGGTTCAATATTTGATGGTTTTAGGCATTGGACATTGTTATGGGTTACCACAGCAGCACGTACTGGTCTTTCCTTTGGAGAAAAAACACTGTTTTATGTTTTGTCAATGCCATACCAATGACGCTAGGTGCCTTAACTGAGAAAACTGATGCTTTCTTTCACAAAACTTGCAAAATATTCATCAAACACATGGTGAAATGTCTTCAGATGAC